>OX637867.1:13420027-13430027 GCA_951802705.1 Netelia virgata | reverse complement strand
GTCCCAATTTTGTTCAACATCGTTCGTTGAGTTGCTTCGTCGTTTCTTTTTGTTAATAAATTCATTATTCTTGCTTGTAGTTTTTTGTCCAATGAGTTTTCGTTAATGCCGACGACTTTGGATAGATGGAGCGTTAAAGTTAGACAGAGGGACAAGCAGTCATTGTCATGAACAAGCTGGCGGTTTCGATTTGAGAAACGCTGCTTTTGCGGAGAAAATGAGACACGATGGTTCAAGGCCACAGGACGCATGCGCGCGCGCACGGGATCTGCGCGTACCTGACTCCCCCGCCGACCGCAAGAGTCCGAATCAAGGGCGTTCTCTGTGGCCCCCCTCTTCGGGGACCCGTAGCGTGTGTATATACATATATATATAAACGCTACGAGTAGACTCTCGCTCTCAGGACATGTATAACTATATGGTGAGAAGCTGAGAGGCCCCGACAGCGAGCCCGTCTCGCTGCCCCTTCTCTAAAAATCTCGAGCTCACCTCCCTCTCGCCATTTCGTATCTCCTACATACATATGTGTGCACCGTGGATGCATCGCGGCTGCACGCACAACGACTATTATACGCCACCACTGTAGCTCTTTGCCGCTGTTTGCTCTTTCTCCGTCTCTCGATGCGTCGCAGAGCCAAACTTCAACTGCAGCATGTACTTAATGGTCGCGTCGTACGAGCGATACGTCCCGAGAGCGTTCGGGCACGAACAACGGCGAGAATGAACGAGATCGCGGGCGCGTGTTGCGCGCCATCGCCGCTTGGCGGCTCCTCGAGTCGAACGCGCGCGACATAGATACTCCCCGTCGTTCGTTTATCATCGCGTTAGAAAACGTAAGAAAAAAAAAAGGTTACGTCCATTTCAACGATCGAGTCTCCGCATGCGTAATGAAGAATATTCTGCCCCGCGGTAACAATATATATATAGTTTGTCCGATTGTCCTGTGAAAATTTCAGTGTAAATTCCGTATTCCTGATTCATTATTCCTCGACGCGCGAGATCGTCCTCGCTTCATTATCGTGCGACGTAATTGCGGTTTTTTTTTCGTTTCGTTTCGTTTCTTTCTTTACATAATACCGCTGAATGTGCGAGACACTCGAGTCTCCGATGCGTAGTTAATCATGCGTTCACCTTTGACTTTAATCTGATAATTTCGGCGACTCCCGTTTGCTCTGGTCGAAGTGCGGATGACTTCAGGAACGTCGTCACTATTCGCCGATAGTTCGAGGCGTCTCCGTCGTTCGGCGGCCTCTTCTAAACCACATTCCACGACGTCGTTCGAACGTGAACATCTCGCCGCTCCCTCCCTCCCGCCTCATCACCGTCACGAACTCCTTTACGCCCTTCCGAGCAGGTCGATCTTACCGTTTCGACGGCGCGTCTCGGTTATAACGCTGGTAGCGATCAGCTTCCCCTCTCTAATTAATAGCGTCGCTGGTGATCGAGAGCTACTGGAGCGAGGCACCTCGACGCCCTCTGTTTTTTCTTGCCCTCGATTATCGAAACGCATCATCGAAACACACTTTTAGCTTCGACCACCGTATCAAATCTCTCACGGTACCTCTCTTTGCGCTTCGTCGATCGCGACGCGGCGGTTCTCGTCCTCGAAGTGTTAGCGACGTGGCGCGTCAACCGTGACGAAACATGCGCATAAGCTTATGAATTAAAAATATCCAGCCCAATGAAATATGTCGAAATCTCGATAACCTAGCTCGCACGAAGTTGGAATATTTTCTTCTGCTCTTAATGATCATTTTCCACCAGGTAAATCTAGAGGAGATATAAGAAATAGCAAAATCGAAGGGTGAAACAAATGTTTTTCGTCCTGTGTTATAACGGCGAGATAAAACATATCGAAGGGTTGACACGATCGTGTAGATTTTCCTTTTCGCTATTTTCGATCCTATACCCCATTCTCGATGGCAACAAGAATAAAATAACCTCGACAACGGATAGACGCGGAGAGAAGTCACGGCCGCCCTCGACCTTGCATTCGTGGAACCAGAATTGCCGTGGTTGGGCCGGCGGGTCTCGCGCGATAAGTCGGTGTATAATACAGCGGGCGATCTCTTCGCTCGGAGCTTGGACCGACTGACCAACCGAGGCGAAGAGGCACAGGGCGATAGGCGAGACGCGGAGCGATGCGGCAGCGAGGCGAGGCGAGGCGAGAGAGAGAGAGAGAGAGAGAGAGAGCGAGAGAGGGAGGAGGGCGGGGTGGGGTGATGCCCGTGGCGCGATCTTTTGCCAGGTGTTCGAGAATCGTGTACTGGTAAGCGAGTCCTCGCAGGGAGTCCAGAAACACGCACCAGCGAGAGATGAAAGAGAAAGAGAGAAGCGAAGGAGGAGAAGAAGCTTAGGGGAGAATATATTCACGAAACCGAAAGTGCGCGCGATCACGCGAAAATCTAACGTCCAGCCGAACCGGTCTGACAGGATTTCGTGCACGCCGGGCCTGAGCGAGAGCCACCGTCGCCGCCGTCGCCCCAGCCGCCTTCGAGAGCCGCCTTCGAGAGCCGCCCGGCCCCCTTGCTGCTCGCTTGCTCTCTCCGTGACTGGGACTTCCCTGCCGATGCAAGCTCGCTGTTACGCCGAGACGTTGTTCTTTTCTTTTTTTTGGCAGTGCGAAGTCTCCGTCGTCTCGAGAGAATCATCTCGAGGGAAAACGGCCATTATTCATCGCGTCGATGCAGCGATGCTTCGAGCCTCTGCGTCGTGAATAATTATTTTGCAAGCGAAAAGAATAAAAAAATAATACATTTTTTGTTCTCTTTTAACAAATTATCGGATACATAGACGCTCGAAGTAAGGAACGCTAAGGAAACGTTGTATCGTATAACGAATTTCGAACGTTACAGGCGGACAACCATGCTGCTATTTACGAGATTAACGAGCATTACTTGGTTTTTTTTAGATTTCTTACGAGCAAACGAAAAATTTCTCTTTTCTTATTTGGATAATTTCATCTTATCGTGCACGATGTGCATCATATTGAGATTTATAAAACTGAGGCGTAATTAAATGATTTTAAAAAAAAGAAGAGATTATCGATCGCTTGGCAATTTAAGTAAAACAACATAATTGTGCATTGGATGAACGAAGTAAAGTTGTTAAAAAAAAAAAAAAAAAAATTAAATTAACCGATACTTGAAGAGGCGCAGAATCTAAATTTTCAATGGCGATTCAACGTGCCCTCGACGCAGAGCTTTCATTTTATTTTTCCGTGTGATCGTCTGTTTTTTTTTATTGTATTTTGTTTAAAGCAAAAAATAAGATAACAAAAAAATAGATGAGGAAGAAAAAGAATAAAAATGGGGATGAACATCCTCGGCTAGTTCGGTCCACGGCTGTCTCGTCAAGGCAATTTTTCACAAGGATATCCTGCTTGAAAATATTACACGCGATAGTTAAAATATACGAGATGAGCGAAGAAATCATTGTACCCGAAAAAGAGTACGGCGAGCACTATACGCACGATATCTTGGTGATTTTTGGGAGATGTCGGCTCGGGTCTGACCTTGGACCCATCCACCTCGACCGAGACACTCGTCAACCGCAAAAAAGAAGAAATAACAATAATAATAATAATAATAATGATAATAATAATAATAATAATAACAGCAGTAACGCAAATACGTGTATAAAAATGAAACTAATAATTGTTTTAAACTCTCGCAGCGATATTCCTAAATCGCTATTAGGAACCCGTGGTCGACCGAGCTCGTCGTGTTCGCGCATTCAAGTCCAACAAGAAGCAACGAGCGGATTGCCGACAACGAGAATGAAACGAGATGTAGAAAAAAGAAATATATATTAAAAGCGTGTATATATTACGTCTGTCTCATAAGCATTCTGATATTTTTCTTCATTTATTGCACCTCCGTTAACGTTGTTCGTGTTCCGTATATATATATTCTTTCATCGCATCTTTAAAGCTTTTTCGTTTTTTTGTTTTGTTGTTTTGTTACTGTTTCTTTTTTTTCACTTCTTCTTCTTCGTTTTTGTTTTCATCGTATAAATTTTGAAACATGATCTTCGTCGTAATAGTAAATATGATAATATAATAAATTGTGAATTCTATAAGTACGGATTTGGACGATAATACAAAAATACCTTCGCCGCGCGGGTAATGATAGGTTGCTACGGTATATAAAGTATAATGTGCTACGCGTGAAGGTAGGTAAACACAGTAGAAAAAAAATAAGAGAAAAAAATGAATAGAACAGCGTTACTCGTAATATTAATAGTAATAATAATGAATAATTAATAATAATGATAATAATAATAATAATAATAATAATAATAATAATGATAATAATAATAATAGGAGTATAGAAGTTGGATAGTTGGACGCACCAACCCGTCGTCGAGACGACGTAGATCCCTCGCACAGGTCCGGACCGACATTTAAGTCTTATAAGGGAGAAAATAATTTACATATTATTAGAGTTATAAGCCTTAGATCTAATGTATCTTGAGCATTGAGTGTAGCGACAAGGGGATGGAGCGTCCAATGTGATTTTCGCCAAAGTACAGCGTGCGCGCACGCTTTTCTTCCTCTTTTTTCCATTTTGTTTTTTTTCTCTCCTTTTTTAATCAGTATCGCTCGGCGAAAAGCACAACCGGGATTACAAAAAAAAAAACAAAAGAAGAATTATACGCGCAATTGCGAAAAAAAACATCTTTTTTCCCATTTTTGTCGTGGTCGCCATTTTTTCCGCGCTTCATTTATTCCGAACCGAACACGGCGGGAACACAAATATTCGCGTGTAACGTGTAAATACGAGGGAAAAAAAACAAAAATATTTGTCGATCCTTTTTTTTCGTTTCATTTATTCCGTATAGAAAATAACTTGTTTTTTTTTCTGTTTCAAAGCGAGGAGCGTGAAGAGAACAAAGGCGAAATGAAAATAATAAAAATGATAAAAAAAAAAACAAAAAAAAAATGGCGAGCTCGAACGAGTCAAACGAGAAAGAGCAGCACCTTTATTACGAAGCAGTCTCGTCGACGATGTCTAGCCGTTAAGACTCCCCCCGATTTTACGACTGCAGAAGCGCGACCGTACGCCGCGAGTCGCCAGAGAGAACAACAAAATACATTATTTCTATTTCAATCTTTATTCGAATGATTCGCGAATGGGAAAAATCGAATGTCAACGATAATTCCGCAACAAGTTTCGACGACGGACATCGCCACGGCGTACGGCCATTTTCACAATTTACACAATAATCCCGCGTTTCGCCAAGCACGGCGAAGTGTGGTTCGGTCTTGCATCGAACAAATTCATAAGCAAGAAAAAATAAAATAAAAGTAATAATAAAAAACGAAAAAAAAAAAAAAAAAAACAAGAAAGATGAAACGATGATCATATGCGAATTTGACAATGTTATACGACGAATATCACACAATGGATTTCTTGTGACTGCGAGATATAAAGAATATAAATGAAAAGTATTAATATCAATAATCAATAATCGTGTCTGAAAATCATCTACAATGTTCGATATAAAGTAATAGTCACGAGTTCATGATAATGACATATAATCATTAAAAAAAAAAAAAAGAAATGTGGGAAAACTCTAGAATAAAAATTAACCGCTGCATCATATGCAAAATCTCTCTTCAAAAAACTTAATAATAATATAATCATTGTAATTTTAATCGAGTACGGTATAATTGTAATATTAATATATATATATATATATGCGTGCGCGCGCGCGCGCGCGTGTGTGTGTGTGTATATATATGTATATAAAACAAGGATTTTCGTATCTACACTATGCCTACCTGGTAGGCCACGATTTAACGGAAAAATTTTCGTTAGTTTTGTGTTTATCTTTTTCTTTTTCAGCTCGCATCCATCGGTCCCATTGGATCGTCGTACGTAAACTTAAATTTTTCCGCGCGTTCGCGTTTATTAATAATGCAAACGCGTGTTCTTTTTTTATTTTATTTTTTTATTCCGTTTCTCAATTCATTCACGGACGACGTAATTATCCCTCGCGCTTTCATGTTTCCCCAAAAGCCGGCGAGAAGCGATAAGAAACAGAAAATAAAGGAAAGAATAATGACAACAATAGAAACGAGCTCGAAGTAACAAGTTGGATCGAAACTGTCCGTATCGTTCAACATTGCCGTTACGTTCGATATTTCTATTTCTTCATCGTTTGTTCTCTTGCTGTTGTTTTTGTTTTATTATTTTGTTTCTTCGTTTATTGGCAAGTGTTAACTATAATATCGATCGCACACACGGACACGACCGAAAATTCAAAGAAAGAAAAAACGAAAATCAGCGCTCAAGATCGGGGCCCAAGTTTCGCATAAGATTAGTCCCTGTACACATTCTGATTCTATTTTTTATTTATATCAGCACCATGGAAATTGTTCTCAGAATTCGATTATCCGATCTGATCTGTGCAGAGTGTAAAACGTAAACGATATAGGGAGAACGGACACTTGGTAAAAGATAAAAAAAAAATATATATATATATATATACTATATGTTATGTTGTGTATAAAACAAAAAGTATTGGATTGTTCGTACTTCGCCATTAAGTTACGATAGCCAACCGCAGTTGATCCAAGAATCTTTCGACGTTACCCGGTGCTCGCTATTTTGTATCTTTTCATCTCCCGCGCGCTCGAACGCGATTATCGCTGTACCGCGATGCTTCGAATCAATTTCAGGTGCACTCCTCGCTCATTACGGTGCAAAGCTTTCTGGGTCAACGCATAGATATATATACTGTATATTACAAACTAGAACCTGTGTAGTTCGAGTCTGATCTGCGAAATCTTGTTTTTTTTTGTTCATTTCTCAAACCAGACCCTTTTTCTTTTTCTTCTTTTTTTTTTTTTTCTTTTTCATTATTTATCTGATTGATGAAACGTTGACTCGAGAAATCAACTCGACATACGGCCTGTGCGTATGTGCGTGTCAGTAACAATTGGCGAAACAACGGACGGTTTTTGTGCAACCCCGAAGAACTTTGCATACCGTGAGAAAAACGAAAAAAAAGCAGTAGCAAAAAAGCAATATTAGCCAAACGATGTATTGATAAAATGACAAGTAGAGATTGGACCGTTGAATGAGAAAAAAAAAATGTTGTTCAAATGAGCGAGAAGGTAAATATTGTTATTTATTGTTCGAACGGCGCGGGTGTTGATACGCGTTCGAGGTAATGGTTCCGCTTAAGCAAAGTAGTTATTCCGGCACGCTCGTAACGCGCTCGTTCATTTGGCAGACACACCGTTTGTTTCTATTCTTTAAATTCGTTTGAAATTTTTTTTTTTTTTTAATGATCCATTACGACTATTTTGTTTTATTTTTACTCTTCTTTTATCGCATTATTACCCGAGCACGCTACGGATTAACGTCGTGGTACAACATTGTCGAGTACGGTGTTCTTTATATCTTAATGACTACGTTTAAAAACTCTGATTATCCTTGAGCCCGACCTCGTCAACGAAATTCTTTATTACATTCGTTTCCCGCGCGCGCTTGCGTGTGTGTGTGTGCGTGCGCTCGCGTGGTCGTATCTCGCATTTATGGATCTCCGGTATTTGTTTCTTTTATGTTTTTATTTTTTCAAAGGTTCGTCAAACCTTCGTTCGATTAGAAAAATTAAACTAGTATAACAGATGTGTATCTCTTTGTACGCAGATGCGAGTGTATGTGGCGAGTTTTTCTCAATCCCCTCTCTCTCTCTCTCTCTCTCTCTCGCATTTTGTTTTTTCTCTTGTTCTTACTATTATTTGTTTCCTTCCTTGTTTCTTTGTTTTTCTTTTCCTTTCGTTTATTTATTTGTTTTCTCTGTTTTATTTTATTTATTTTTAATATAGTATTTAAAACGCAGATGAAAATCTCAAGTCTGAAACACTTAACGCGAGTTTTAAAAAACTAGTTAAAAAATGGCGTTATTGCAAGTTGAATTGCAATAGAGATAAACCGTTGTTGAAACGTGACTTTTGCCTATCGCTTCTCTATACTCTCGTTCTCTCGATTTTCTTTCCTCCTCCTCCTCCTCGTCTTCACTGTTTCGTCTGTACGCAGTGACTCGCGAATCGCTCGATAAACGCAATATTCAGCCGAGTGAGATATTTCAATCCGATGAAAATTTCTGCGTGTGACTGTGTGTATTATATGTGTGTACGTGTGTGTGTGTGTGTGTAGTTATGCTTCAGTGAATTGTATATAGATATAGATGTACCGATAGAACCGAGAAAGCTTTCCATTTCTCACTGAAAGCTGAGATCTGTCGAAGTTAAACATTAGGAAAAAGAAACTAACGATATATTGGAAACAAAAATAATTGGCTCGACGAATATTCTCGACGCGAGCGTATCCCAACGTAGGCGTGCGCTCAATTTCCTTTTTGTTTTCTGTCGTGTCCCATGTTATCGTGTCTCGTGCCTCCATAAGATAAGCTTATCCGCGACGTTCAAAAGAATCGATCGACAACAAAATTCTCGAATTGAGTTTTTCATTACGAGTTAGCTTTTTTCTTGTTTTTTGTTTTCTTTGTTTTTAAATATATTTTTTGTTTGTTAAGGTACTAAGCGTTGGACAGGACCGTATATTACGTTCTGAATTTTACGTATATAATTTTTTTTTTTCTTTCACCGCGCGACGCGTTCGCCACGTACGATGATACACGCTATTACATAGAGTGATCGATATATTTACAAAGTTACGAAGTAAGCAAAAAAAAAAAAAAAAAAAAAAAGAAAAAGAAAAAAACGAACACGAACGAAAAAAACAAAGAGAAATCAGCGACGAGAACATGAAAATTGTTCTATGACTCGTTATTTTACACCGAGGACTTGTTTTTTTTATATTACCTACCCCGCTCGTTAATCGCGCTTATTTTTTATAGCTTTCTCTCTCCCTCTCTTACAGGCACTCCCGCACACAAACACACACAGACACACACTCACGCGCGCTCACTCATTCATTCATTTTCTTTTTGTTCTACTTTACGTATATCTGAATTTGCGAGCTCGTTGAAGTTGTGATAACAGTCGGCCGTGTCTCCTCGCGTTGTTGTGCACTATATATATATATATAGTGATTGCACCGAGAGGAGGATAAGACGCGTTACGTTTTAGCGTCAACCGAATCCAAATAATAAAAATAAAAATCGTCTGCTTGAGTTTCGTTCTGTCTTTTATGTGTTTCGTCTCTCTCTCTCTTTCTCCGATTTTTCTTTTCATTCTCAATTTTGTGTTACTACGTGTTCGTTACATTCAGCCAAAGAGCCATGATCACATCTTCAAAGCATTTCAATGCTTTGGGGTTTAACGCTGGGACTCGTTCCGTTTTTTTTTCTTTTTTTTTTTATTCTTTTTATACAAATAATTTAATTAGTCGTTTAACGTGACAATTTGACACGGTGTGTGGGCGTGTGTGTGTGTGTGTGTGTGTGTATGTGTGGTGTACGCGTGTACTTGTTTTCTTATCTTTTCCCTCTATTATTTTTCCGCGTTTGCTTCTTCCCCGCCCTTTTTTTATCTTTATCTCAGTACCGTATCAGAGTACCGATAATAATTGCAGTTTTCAATATTAATAATATACCATCCTAAAATATGATCAAATCACTGCCGCGAGCAGCAATTCCGAGGCACTACGAACAGGCCACAGCAAATATGGCCGCACAATTATCATCTCAAATCTCTGTCTAAACAATAAGACTACAGAGAACTGTTCTAATACATAATTATAACTCCGTACTAGATACAATAGATCATCGTTATGTATAATGTACAATAATTAGAGAGATCACACGTCTTAATATAGAAAATTTAAAAGACTATTCCATTTCTAGCACGTAAAATGTGTGTATGTGTGTGTGTATTTTCTTCTTTTGTTTTTTATTTTCCTTTCTTCTATCTCGTGTTTAGTTCTTTTTTCATCATTTTAACGTTCGTCGAAACGTTTACTCTCATCTCCGTCTTTTTCACCACTTTTTAAGTATTGCCACGAAATTTTTACGGATGACGATA
>OX637867.1:13382527-13417527 GCA_951802705.1 Netelia virgata | reverse complement strand
AAAATCCTTACCGCACTGCTGGCACTTGTACGGCTTTTCGCCCGTGTGTATGCGCAAATGTTGATTAAGTATCGTTCTCTGACGAAAATTTCTTCCGCAATAAACGCAACCGTATGGCTTTTCGTTCGTGTGTATGCGCAGATGTTGCGTTAGATGGGACTGTTGACGGAATCTCTTGCCGCACTCCGGACACGGATACGGCCTCGATTCTATGTGTATGCAGCCGTGTTGCAGAAGCGTGCTCTTCTGCTTGAATTCCTTCTGGCATATCGGGCAGCGTACGTACAGTGGCATCCCTGCCGAGCGCCCGTGCTGTATCACGTCGGGAAGACACAATTTCCCTCCCGCGCCCGCCGCCCCGCCGGCAGCGCCCCCTTGCTGCTGCTTTATGTACTGCAGCGCACCGAAACTGCTCGGTCCGCCGGTACCGAAGACACCGTGGTTTCCCCCTTTCACATCCTTGAAGTAAGCCGGATACTGTATGGAATTGCCGTCGGGCGAAGGACTGAATGCCCCGGATTGCGTGTCACCGTCCCCGAATGTAGACGCTACCTCCTCCTTTCCCTCCTCGGGTGGGAATGGCACATCCTGAGGCCACAGTGTCGGCGTCATACCGTTCTTGAATATCAAATGTGGACTCACGTCTGAAATATCATAAGAAGAGACAAAACAAAAAACGATTAACACGTTTGGATTATTTCTTATAAAATTTGGGCAGGTTCGGAGGGGAACTTTTAACGTAAATGCCACTTTTTGGAAGGGGTCGTGTCATTTTTTTTTTCTTTTCTTTCCTCGACCGTTTCGTCGTTTTTGTATATTTTTTTATTTATTTATTTGTTTACCTAATGGTTAGTTTGCGGTGTTCGGGGTTAATAATCAGGATCATTGGCAAACTTAATCGAGTTCACGCGAACTATCAATAATCATTTTTTTGCTATTCTTGGGAATTTAGCGGAGTATCTTTTTTTTTTCTTTTTTTTTTGTAATTTCTTCCTTTTTCATCACTCCACGTGAGTAATATGCTTCGTTTCTTTCTTCTATAGTTTTTTACATTACGTATCGCATATAATTTAGGAAAGAAAGCGCGTGAACCAAAGCACGCCGGTACCAAAGCAACGAGACCTTAGAGCGAACCGCAGCTGAGAGAGAGAGAGAGAGAGAGAGAGAGAGAGAGAGAGAGAGAGAGAGAGAGAGAGAGAGAGAGAGAAAGAGAGAAAGAGAGAGAGAGAGAGAGAGGCGATAATGCAATGAAAGTATGAGATGAGTTAATCAATAAACGATAAAATGAACACGAAAGATGAAGAGGACTTTTGTTGGGATAATGAAGGACACTATGGGGGTTTTTTTTTCGTCTGAAGTTGATTGAAATGGTAGAGAAAGATTGAGTAGAGTCACGAAGTTCGAGATTCGTGGCTAGTCGAGAATCGTTACGCTGAGCCGTCTGGTGGTCAGCGCCGAAAGCTCGAATCGGCGCGGTTTTCCTTTGGGCAAGAAAGCGCATCGATCGAGAAGGTACTTGCGGACGCGCGCGTACCGAGAAGACGAAGACGAAGACGAAGAAGAAGAGGAAGAGGAAGAAGAAGAAGAAGAAGAAGAAGAAGAAGAAGAAGAAGAAGAAGAAGAAGAAGAAGAAGAAGGAGCAAAAGAGATCGTTATCTTGCTGCAAACCAGCCCAGGTCTCTTCTCTTTGCGAGTGTAATAATAATGCTCCGGCATTGAGCGCCACGAGAGAAAGAGAGAACGTTCTAAAACGATATCTCGCAAGCGCGCCGGGGGCCTCTGTGGTGAACACAACGAGCGACTCGTTTTCTCGTGCACCGCTACGATCCTCGACCTTCGACACCGTGTTCGACCTTGAGGAGGTTCTACGCCGTCGCGTATATTCTCCGAAGCCGGTTTTTCGCTCGCACGACAACGGGGTTTCGAGCAACGGAGAGAGAGTTTAGATTATGGGAAAAGTGGGAATCGAATCGTGACGGGAGAATACGTTCGTAAGAAGAACAAGAAGAAGAAGAACAAGAAGAAGAAGAAGAAGAAGAAAAACGATAGAATAGAGCCAGGATGATACAATTGATGGATATCGGGCAAAATTATTCGAAAGAATAAACGAGTCGAGAAAAGTCGAAATTTCGACGAAAGTATCAGGAAAGGGGCACTACTGGCAATAGAAGAAAAGAATAGGAATACAAGAAAAAGAAAAGGTAAAAAAAAAGAGGACAAGTCGGACGGTGGGACGAAAAGACGTGTGCGTGAGTAAGATAACAGCAGTAGTAAAAAGTAAGTGATATGGTGATGATGGTGGCGGACACGACGACGCCCCGCTCTGGGAGGTCTCTGGGAGGCAGAGAGAAATGCTCGCCTTGGTGTGTGCGGACGTGCTGATTCAGGATCGCCTTCTGACGGAAGTGTTTTCCGCACTCCGGACATTGGTATGGCTTCTCACCCGAGTGTATGCGCAGATGCTGATTGAGGATGGCGCGTTGGCGGAACGTGCGCTCGCAGTAAACGCAAGCATATGGCTTCTCGTTAGCGTGTATTCGGAGATGCTGAGTAAGATGTGACTGTTGCCTGAAGCGTTTGCCGCATTCGGGACAACCATAAGGCCGGCTGTCCGTGTGAATCCTCTCGTGTTGTAGTAACGTAGATTTTTGTTTAAAATCTTTACCGCACGTAAGACACTTGAACAGACGCAAATCGCTGTTCGCTTTCGCCGATTTTCCATTCTGTTGTACGATATCGGGGAGACCGGTGGCGCTCATGTTCGGCCCACCGGGACTTCCGTATTGATGACCGTCAAGGGTTGGAGCGCCGTCCCCCTGACCGAGGGACGTTAACATTACCCCCGGTTGTTTGAGATAATGAAGGGCGGAAAAGCCGCCGGGCGTCAGCATGTGCGGCGGCACCGAAGGCGAGGGATGCGGCCTCGCCTCTTTGAAATAGTGCTGCGGGTATTGTTGCAAATCACCGGTACCGGGAAAACAATCGTTTCTCTCGACCTCACCGTGAGGCGTTAATTGTTGCTGAGGCGAGTGCTCCTGCTGCTGGCCCTGTTGTTGCTGTTGTTGTTGCTGCTGTTGCGTCTGTTGGACCTGCTGCTGCTGCTGCTGTTGCTGCTGTTGGACCTGCTGCTGTTGTACCTGCTGCTGTTGGACCTGCTGCTGTTGTTGTTGTTGTTGTTGTTGTTGCTGCTGCTGCTGTTGTTGCTGCTGGGCGGACGACTGATTCGACTGTATATCGTCGTCCGGGGGTGATAGCGATTGAGGCTCCGGCGCGGTCGATGGATACGGCGATGGTACCGGCGAGGCTAACGTCGGCGGTGGACCCGTTTCACCCTCGACCGGTGGACCGCAGGCCTGCTGCGGGCTACCCGACGAGGACGAGCCCTGTTGCTGCTGCTGCTGCTGCTGCTGTTGTTGCTGCTGCTGCTGCTGTTGCTGCTGCTGCTGCTGCTGTTGTTGTTGCTGCTGCTGTTGCTGTTGTTGCTGCTGCTGTTGCTGGGCGTATAGACCGCCATCTTGGAGAGCTCCTGGTCCCGGGGCCCATTGGCCCTGGGGCCTCTCCATATTGTCCTTGTACAACACGTATGGCGCGCCAGTATCTGCAATCATAAAACAATACGGCACATAGTTCGCAGTCTTCTTCTTCGACGGGCCTAAATATTTATATTTTTCAGCCGACCTTTTCCTTTATCGAAACGATAAATTGGAGAAAATAACCGTGAGACCGAAGGGGCTGTCGTGCGCGGAAATAATTGTCGCGGTCGAGTCGTTCGTGTTAATCGGTCATTATCAGCTTTGCCATTTTTTAAATTGCGAAATACGACCAATTATACCTAATAGTTATCAAAAACCCGAATAAATACAAAAATACAAAATGGTTTATGGTAAGTGGAAGTTTTACGAGTTTACACGTCGAAATAATTCTATGTCAGAAAGATTGTTGTTTTAAATAGTTTTTGGAAAAAGCGATTTTTCAGGACAACGCTGCTTCGTTCGATCTTTGTTGTTTATTGGCCGATTGACAAATGTTTATTGATCGCTTATCCTTGCTTTTGTACGAAATTCCTTGCAGCGCAATTATCGGTTGGGCGTTTATACATATGTATATACGAGTGTGAATCATCGCCAGTAAAGATTCCAGACCAATCGTGTTATATCACAATGATGAAAACTGACCTATGGTAGTTGGACCCAGTGTATTCTATAAATATTTTCTCGTGACATTCCAAGTTTCGAAATCTTTGTCTCAATGGTACGTACTTTTAAATGATTTTGAACCAGTCTGATAACACGTTGATCTCTCCAACGGTAAATTTTGTATTCTCCGCATCGAAAAATCGAATAATAATAGACGTTTGAAATTGAAACCAACGTGTAAAATTCCCGTGCTTCAAAATTTGGCGGAATTAAAATGAAAACGAGCATACGTCGTGTCATACGTGAGAAAATTTGAAAATCCCTATAGATAATCGACCGATAACTTTTCATTCTCATAACACATATATTATTTATTTTCAAAAATTCGAATTACTTTTTGGATACAAAATCTTAAAAAATAATTTCATAACAATTATTCTTTTACAATCTCGATCAACCCCCCTCGAACTAACGATTAGTAATATCAATTTGACTAGGATATTCGTTCGAATTTTTATTCGGATTTGTATAAAAGTAACCCACCCACGTATGAAAAACTGAACGAAAAATGAAAATCGTTTGAAGCAATAGATGTCGGAGATATTTACGTGATATATAAAATAGTTTCGATAGCTATTAAGATCCCTGCGGGCTAATAAACTTTCCTGTGCGCGCGCCCCAATACGCATCGACACGCAAAATCACACGCGGGCCAATATACGATAGAGCGCGAATTTTCGAGAGGGAAAATACCCCTTTGAGCCCTCAAAGGGTCGAGTTTGGTACCCTCGATGATGCGATAGATACGCGATCCTTTTGCGAGAGGGTTGCTGGAGCAAAAGGGTATAAATATGCAGGTAGCACGTGCGCGTGTCCCACTATTTTGCAGTGAGAATGCAATTGGCGATCGGGGGGAGTGAGGGAGGGTTGTGTCTTTCCCTTTGAGACGCGGTACATGATTTGCCGGGAAACCTTGAGGCCAGCCGCGAGGCGGACCGCGAACGAGGCCGAGAAGTTGGTGCCGAGAAGGCCGTGCTCGCTGCTCTTTTTTCTTTCTCCTTTTCATCCATACGGGTTCGATCATTCCATCGTCACCTTCTCTTTTTCTCTGTCTCTCTCCATGCCTCTCGCCCTTGCAACGATGACGAATTTTCGAACCCTGACTAAACCAACCCTTTTGCGCAATAAACATAATTAACCACTTGGCACAATTCTTTTATCTTCTACGGACGAGAAAAAATCGGAATGATTATCAACGAAACGAAAGAATTTTCGGTTATAAAAGAAGAAAGAAGTCCCACGCCTTTACGAGCAATTGCGTTCAAAAAGTAAGCCAATGCCTCCGAAATCTCTACGAAGAGAAACCTACGAGTCGTTACTTCGTTTTAAGGTTCTTAATTAAACTTCAATTCCCGATTAATTTTATTAATTTTGCACATAACAAAAAACTACGAGATAGCGGTCGCCACTTATTTATGGGAAACAAATTTTTTTGTTCCACGACCGAGGACGTTGCGGGAAATGGCGAATTGTACTTAAAAATTCGTCTCGGCTAAATACTTCCTTTTTCAATATCAAACGCTTCGCAAACTTTTAATCGCTCGAATCCCACCCTCCCGTACGAAATAATATCGAGAGCCGCTCCTATCACGGTTCTCTCAATGTTTTTTCTTCCTTGTTTCTTTTTTTACGTCGAGCGACATTTTCACCCCTGCTATTACGTCCATCGCCCGAAGGGTGGTTCGTCCAACCGCGTGACGATAAACTGTCCTTAAACTTTATATCCCGTGACTAACGTGATATTTTCAACTCGACAAAAATGTATGTAGCCGGACAAAAAAGTGGCTACATACGTCATTAATTATTTCCTATCGACCATGCTGAACGAAAAAATTGCTCTCTCTCTCTCTCTATATATATATATATATATATATGTATATATCCCATCAAAGGGTGGAAAATTGGTACGACAAGTCCCTCGGGGCGAATGCTTGCTTGAAAAGTAAAAAAAAATGTTGGACGAAAAGAAGAAGACCTTTTTTACCTCCGAAAATTAGAGCCTAGTCGAGAAGGGGTGCATCTAGGTACTGCTCAACGCACCGAATACGTATATATGCACACGCCGCTGGTACGGGAGAGCGCGGATCGATTGAAAGCTATAAGGGAGTCCTCGTACGCCGACGCAACTTAAAAGTGCGACCACCCTCTACCAACCCCGGAGGTGCGGGAGGATTTGCGATCCGACCGCACTGCACATTCGGCTCTGCCCCCTGGCGAATAGTGGGAAAAAAACTCTCTCTCTCTCTCTCTCTCTCTCTCTCTCTCTCGTCGTCTCGTTGCGAAATTTATATCGCGATAACTCTCGAACGTTCGAAAACTCTTATCCCGGTTATTCACGGGGTGGAAAAAAAGATTTTTTGAACAAATTTTTTTTTAATACATCTCTCGAATATGACAAAAGTACGAAATTCACGATGACGACAGGAATGACTAAATCGAGTTGAAGGACCCGAATCCGACGAGGGTCGGGAGAGCCGCCATGTATAAAATAACGCCCACGCCCCCGGGACTAAGTTTTCAGAGAAGCAGCAAGAAGAGAGCACCGTCGTACATAAATATTTTTCCAAGCCAATTAGCGGACTATGAATATTCCCAGGAGTTTTAATTATGCGGCAGATAGCTCGATATAGATAGTCTGCGAGTCGGAAGTTCGATCGTGTTCGATGAACGAACCTCTATATCTACGTATAGATATACTCGAAAATTATGTATATATAAAGTCTTGGAGTAAATTGCTTCACTAGGAAATCTTTAAGATATTCTCATTATCAAAATTATAATTTTTCTTTTCCCATTAAAACTGTATCGATCGTTGAGAATAATTTAACAAGGAAAAACTACATTTTTCGTTTATTAAAACAACATCGGCTTCGTCAAACGTAATTAAAAAAATCCATGAATTGATAAATCCATAAAAATTAATCGAGACGAGTCGATCCCGACGTTGCTTTTACTCCGAACGTCGAAACGCAACGCTTCAAATTTTGTATCAATCGATAATTGAAAAATAAAATTAAAGCGAAGATTTTTGGTAATTTTGCTATGATTGCTGTAGTAAAGGGCGAAAAAAGAAGGGTAATAGAGTCGAGTAGTATAAGAGGTAAGAAAAGGCGAGATGGCGGGGAACGGGGAGGAGTCCAGAAAAGAGAGAGAGAGAGAGAGAGAGAGAGAGAGTTGAATGAAGAGAGGAGAATGATTCGACGACCGTTTACGACTGTATATTGATAAGATCGAATTCCTGACCTTACCCACACACGCATACACACACACAAATACACGCACGCGCACACACGCGCGAACACTGGCACACACGGGGTGGGGTTTGTCGCTTGTGTTCTGGTAAAGGAGGACAAAAAACAATCGGACGGAAAGCCCACAAGCACAACAGGTCAAACCGGACTGAATGAGAGAATGAGAGAACCGAGAGAGAGAGAGAGAGAGAGAGAGAGAGAGAGAGAAATGATATTTCGATATACTCGTCGTACGAGAGTTCGCGGAGAGAGGAAAATAACGAGATCCCGGACCAAAACTAGGCCCATTAAAGGTTACGATATATCGCGCTGTATGGTATAAACACAACTGCGAAGAATTCGTAACACGCGTATAATTTTCTGTCTGTTGTATTCGTCTCGACGAATATTTTGCAACGAAAAAACAATATAGGCCATAAAGACGGATGAGAATGATGTTCGAACTTATTTCGCTGGCTCGCCGGAGTTATAAACGACTATAGTGCCACAAAAACTAATAGAATGATCTCTTTAATAATAATGACCATTATTATTATTATTATTATTATTATTTCAAAAAGTGAAAGAGGAAGATTGCCCGATAGTTTCTTAAATTATTTTTCACCATTCAAAAATATTTCTTTTTGAGGATGTACGATTTTTTAATTCTGGCCTCTACATATGGAAAGCTTTGGTCGTGTTTACCCTTCGACTGTTCATGGGGTCCAGCGGACCCCAACGCCACCTTTGGAGCTAAATTTCCGAAAATTTGGAGCTTGTTTCCGTGCATTTTTCATAATCTTAAACATTTTTGGATTTTTTAAATTTCATTCTATCGCATTCTAGATAGTTTAAGCTCCATTATGGTTTTTGATTTTTTGAAATCGAGCAAATAGTCTTTTCACAGAGAGCGTCCAAAAATCGATGGGGGCCTCTAGACCCCGTGTGTATTTCTCGGTTCGGGGCAGAGGTGTGTTCGAGAAGGGTTAACAAATTATGTATTATCGAAATAACATTTTCCAATGGAAATTTTCGGCGCGATTGGCCGATGAATAAAAAAATTTCTAAATATCCTTGCTATGGAAAATAAATAGACGTAATCTATTTTTCTTTTTCAACCGGCCTCTACCCGAAGGTTTTTCGGCAAAAGATTTATCATTTCAATAAGAATTGCAAAATCTAAATACGTAGGTATTATATTTGCGGTAAAACTAGTTCGAAGAATATTCACGTTTGCGAAAGTAAGACGGTACATATTGATAGAGCCGAAGATTATTTTCGTTGGGTAGCTATACGGATATAGAGGAGATGTGTCGTTTCGCGGATCGCCATGTGCGTAGAGATTAGTAGAGAGTAAACCAATTGATCGATTATTTTGTAACACGATCGTTATCTCGTTAATACAAATTTACATCGAAATAAAAAAAAACCTCATTTGACGAATCAATGTTGATTCAAATGATTCTCACGGATAAGAAAAGAAAACGATAAGAAAAACAATAGAAAACACGAAAAAAAAAAAAAAAAAAAAAAAAACGATTATTTTGTCGGAAAATTATTTCGATGCGTTTTCGTTCCACGATAGTTTATTCGAACGGACCGAGGGAGAGGTTAGAAAAATTTGTTTTGGAAGGAACACAATGGAAGTTATTTATCGAACAAAGTGATACCGAGTGTCATCGGATAGAAGTGATATACCTGCTTCCCCAGACCTGACGCTTCGAATGTTCGAGCACAAACTACACCCCATTCATTCCCGCATAACTCTCTGCCTGCACGTGTAGTATATAATACTGGGAGCAGTCGCGTCTCTCTCTTTCTCTCTTTCTCTCTTTCTCTTCGAGCAACAACACCTCGCCCCGCTCGCCTCTCTCAGCTTCTATTTCTGGAGAATATTTTCTTAGTACGGATCATCCGGGAGCATCGGTTGAGTTCGAGCCTCGGGAATTTACCGTGGTCCGCGCGCACCCATAAACTGTTCGACTCGCATCATTATACATCATTTCACGTTTCGTCTCTCGGTTGTTTTTTTCTCCGTTTCTTTTTTCGTTTTTCGTGTCTCGCATCTCCCGAATGAGAAAGGTGAAGCTAAGATGATTAAACAAATTATTATTCGATTAGCTTCAATTTTTCGATCGCCTCGACATAATTTTTACTTTCATCTTTACACAAGTTACACGGTGATCGTGATAAAGAGAGAATTTAGTTTTATTTACGGTCAACATTGCCTTATCAGTTTGTTTTAGCGACGGGTAGAAAAATCGACGGATCCTTCGATTTTCCAATCGAGATAACGTTTGTTTTTTCTCTAAATATTACTTACGTTCAATGTACGAGAGTCATAAGAATGGAGCAATAGTTTGTTACACGCGTACCGGGTCCATTTGGAAAATTAATAAAACTGTGTATTGGATTTTGAAATAAATTCGTGTTGTTTTTCAGGAAATATGTAGTTTTTTTTCGAGACTATGAACTATTCACAATAAAACTTGTGAACATTTTAATAACATTTTTCGTAACGTCCATCAGAAATTTTTGGCAAATGTCTGATTTTTTACCTCGCTAAGGAGTATCAAAGTTCAAATTGAAAATACTTCACAAGCACTCGTTAGAAATGAAATTAATGCTTCTTATATTTCGTTTGACGACAAAATTGCTATATTGTTGTTGCGATCTGTATTTATAGTGAAAAAAATGTTCTATTTTTCTACCCTGGAATTTTTCGAAATGGCAACTTGTTTGACATTTATTTCCACGTAATATATCGATGAAAAGTAACCGCGTTGCTACAGGTTTATGTATAAACAGTTAAAAGTTGAACTAAGAACAGTGCTATCTTTGTTCGCAGGATCTTCGCGTTTCATTGGTTAAAGAAAAATCTTATTCGTTCAAACGTGCAACCGTTTATTTAAAAATAAAGGCCGAAGCCGGTATTGTATGAGCCTATGAGATGGTTGAAGATGATTAAAAGTCGATATGCGAGACCAACTAGAACCAGAGGAAAATGGTCCGGTGCAAGAACGCATCGCTACGAAGGAAATAAAAAATAAAATGATTTTCGGTCTGTCACTGATAAACGACAGGTAAGTAATGCGATCAAAAACCGAAACGTTGGTTTGATTCGATTGGAATTTAAGTATTTAGTGATACGATGAATACGTGAAAAATCATCGATAGCGGTAATGGTGAGAACCGAAAATGGTGAGAACAGAAAATTGGATAAAAAATATTGTTCAACAAATCTGCCGATAACTATCACACTAAACCTATTTCCTAATTATTCCAATTTATCATTTCGTTTGCGCACGAAATCTATTCCCTAATGTTTTTTATAATTTATAATTTCATCTACAAATTATATCTGTTTCCCAATTTTTCAGTCTATCTAAATTTTCATTTGATTTTTTTTGTGTGTTTGAGCGTTGCTAATTCGAAAATTCGATAACCGATGAAAGACCGTGAGTTTCGGATACCTATGTTTTCGAAGATAGAACCCACGTTATGATTATAAACTTTCAAGGTCATTGTACAGACGTTGCGATAAACACAGTGTTTCAAATTTCTTAAAAATATAAATTTCAAAACACAGAAACCTGTCAAGAGTTTGGGCCATTTAAAAAAATCAGAGGATACCAAGTTCATCGAGCAACAAGAAAATATCAATCACCTGCCAATTT
This sequence comes from Netelia virgata, assembly GCA_951802705.1. Taxonomy (NCBI): domain Eukaryota; kingdom Metazoa; phylum Arthropoda; class Insecta; order Hymenoptera; family Ichneumonidae; genus Netelia; species Netelia virgata. The sequence continues at coordinate 13,406,424 of OX637867.1, read as the reverse complement.
GTTAGAGACTTTTTCGCCAATTTCGCAACATCTTTTTGGCGTTATCGTTTTTAAAAATTGATGTTATATATTTAACATGGAAACATAATAAATGCCACGACGACCACAATCACCGAGCTAAAATTCTTAATTGGGTTGGAATTACGCCTCTTGTTCGTGCCGAATATAATATAAGAACCGAATTCATTTTAATTACGGTTTCGCGAATTCGGATAATACAATCGATAGTTCCATCTTACATCGGCGAACCAAGTCTCTCGACTGCTTCAAACTTACACCCGCTCGTCCCATCTATTTTACGTGCATAGGATAGTGAAATTTTCTGATTTGAATCAAGTCGTTAAATCATGCAAATTAAATTCGATCCGATTTTAAAAATCCAAAGTCAATCGACGGAGAAATATTTTACGCGAGAATCGGAAATATCACCGACGTCCATGAAATTCGTTGCGATTAAAAATCTACCGCGATTCTATTACCGTATTTTGATCGGCGTATCTAAAGCACACACGGTGTGTTCTAGGGAAGAGAGAGATACATCTCCGGCTGTTGCCCGCCAGTTATTCTTAAGCCGAGGAAACTTTTCAACTTCGGGTAAAGCCCCGGCTTTTGCTGATCGTAGAATTCGAAGCGAATTCACAAAGGCAGTATAGGGCACTACTGTAAGGTAGAGAGAAGAAGAGAGAAGGAAAGAGACGATGTATTTATATAGCGAATGAAAATATATTTCATTCGAAAATTTAAATGTTCAATATCTAATTGTAAGAACATCTACTGGCAATAATTAATGTGTCTCATACGTGTATGTATATGTCTGAAAATAGTCATGAAAATAATCGGATGTAAATTTCCGTTCGATAACGAACGTTTTAACATTTGTTTAGTTCGGGAATTTCAAGATTATACATCCGTTGATACACTTTTGACATTTACGAGGTAAATATAGGGTATGTTTTGTTCTCACACAACAAACATTTTTTTTGATTACTGAAACTGACCCTGGAATACTTGTCTCGCTACTTATAATTCTCGAGAAAACGGTTGGATTGAAAATAATTCACAGAAAGTATTCTCATCTAATGTAAATTATAAGCTGATAAGATATCATCAAATTTCGAAGGCGATGCGACAAAAAAAGAGCAGGAATATTTCATACACATTTTTTTATTTTATAATAAACTGCATTCCCATTGAAGGATCCATTGAGAAATTTACAAATAAACCGAAATATTTTAGAAATATTTTAGAAACATAAAAAAAAAATAATAATAATATAGCGACACAACAGTGATAAAGTAATAATCAAAAGTTAATTAGAAAATTATAATAAGGGACAATTTTCAACGTTTCAACCTTTCGTTTTTTCTACCAATAATTTTTGAGATAAGTTACCTCGCGACAAAAATGTAATACTTTATCAAGGGGTCCGTTAAAGTGAAACGAAAAATAATAATTGGCAGAAAGTGTTTTCATTTAATTTTCCGCAAACTGACGAGATATCAAAAAATTGTGGCTCGATCGACGGTGAATACTTCATAAACATATATTCTAAATATATTTTATTCCCATAAGAGGAATTATCTATACATGGCATTGCGTACTGGAAAGGGCAAAAGAGAGTGCGATATAATATTCGTGCTCGACGTGGCGCCTTTCTCAGCGATTCAGCGGCCAACTTTGTCTACCTCGGCCTTTCACTCTCTCTCTCTCTCTTTCTCTCTGCCCTAATCGTAAAATTGCCCCCTACGGCAAACCCGTGAACGTCGTCTATCCTCCAACTGCATGAAGTAGTTACAAGATTCCGCAGAGTGGAACGCTCGCTCGCGCGCTTACAGGCCAGAGCACGCTTTTACATCGCGAGCCGTGTACGTGTGTTCACGATTGAATCGCGAATTCGCGCTACTGTCGCGCGCGCGTCTCAATTAATTCACTCATTACGAGTGCCCCCCCCCCTACCTTCGTATTCGCACTGGTACGCCTCTCCTCTCGCGTGTACGACGAGCGAGAATTAAAACGCGGTGTGAATTGCGCGCTGATGTGTTTAGATCGGAGAAAACATTTTAAGATTTTTATCGTACTCCTGTTCGTACCTTGTGCCTCGTAATAAATGTGAAATTAATGCATATTATGATCCAAGGGTGGATTTATGTACATGTATACTACAGGCTCGCATCTGGTAATAAACAATATTTTACGGTGGAACAAGGACTTTTTACACGATTATTTGATTATCCCGCGTGAGATTAGACTTTCGATTAGAACCAAAATATCCGTAATTATATATTCTCGGATGTAGAGTGATTATTTCTCGCGCTATCGAGCGGATATCTTAAATTATAATACGTTATGAAGATGGAAGTAACTGACGTCGCAGCGATTTTCATTTTATGCCTTCGAATGATCGAAACACGCACACAAAATTTAACAATTTCTTCTTCGACGCAATAAACAAATTTTTTTTTTTTCAACGAATTTGTGATCCATCTCTATTTTATGCCATTGATATACACCATTTTTAACTTAATCGTTTTTAACAGTAATAAAAAAAATCATTTTGTTTTCAAATATTTCATTCAAATTCATTTTATCTCAGCGTTTCGATCGATCTTCGTATCGAGCGATTTCTGAAGAAAAAAAAACTCGAAATCCATTTTTAGTCCAATAAATAAAAAAAAAAAACAAAAAAAAAATAATAATAATAAAGATCCAGAGCTAGTCGTCTGCATTGAATCTCGTCGATTCGATAATAATGGAATATGGTTGATAGGGTTCTTCGTCTCTATCGGTCTCGATCGTCGAGAGAGCACGTGATACTCGTCGAGTCCGTGCCTCTTCCGAGGAGTTTCTCCGTCAACGACGGTCCTCGGTGCGTCTATAAATACGCTGTAAGACGCGCATCGAGCGTATATACCTATGTATATACGAATGAGACACGGACAGTACCGTAGATGTAGTATATTTTTACATCTGCCGGATGGTAAGTTACCGCCGATCCCCTTGGTGTACGAGCCGAAACAGTGTGAGGCAATGAACGCGCGTTACAAACCGGCGACGAAGATTACGAAGAAGCTCGACCGGCGGCTCGACTAGCGCGGGCTCTCGTCAATTTCGCCTTCAACCCCCCGCCCCGCTCGCTCGCTCGCTCGTTCGTTCGTTGCCATCGAGAAGTCGCGCGCCTACTTCAAAGCCGCCGTTTTCTACTCGCGTCTAACTATAGGAACGAAAATTCACCGAGTGTACAATGACCAGACACCCGAAGTGGGGGGAGTTTACGTCAGACGAATGCTCGCTTTGAATTTACACATTTACACATATATATGTATTTTATGTATGCCTCTATGTGTGTATAGTCCATCTAACAAGTATAGAGAGTCACTGTACTCTCCCGTTCGTTCGAATTCCCCTTCGTAGAATCTTTATCTAAAGAGTCGTTCTACGACATATATATACGTATTATACACACGAGCCACATGCAATCGTGACTTTTGCTCGTGTCTCCGAAGGTTCAACGATTTTGCGCGCTTACTGCGACTCGTGATACAACCAAGTCCGTGTTGAATAATTCAATTCTCGTTACATTAATTTTTGTCATGCCGCCCGATTTGTGCATACGTTCTCGTTATTTAACCATTTTTGTTTTCTTTTTTTTTCTTTTTTCAGTTTCTTCGTTTTGTTTTTATGTATTTACTTTGATTTTTTGTTATTCTCGCTTCGTCGTTTTCGCGACAACCGCTAATTTCTCGCTGATTTCTCTCAATCGCTCACCGCTCGTTCGTAATTTTCTCGTGAATTATTGTATCGGGACTGTCCGTCGCATCGTCCATTGTTTCCGTTTTTTTACACGGTCGTAAATAATAACAACGATAACGCGGTGAATGATCGTAATAAGTCGTTCGTCATTCGCGAACATCGCGGATATTTACTCGTTCGTACACGATTGATTTTTTTTTATCCCAAGAGTTCGCACATATTTACGAATGAAATTATTATTGTACTCGATGAGTCTGGGAAAAGTCGATTCGTGTAAACATTTTTTTTGTGAATTAATTTGTTGAATAATCATGGTTTTTCGCGGAATACTAATGAAGAAAATTATTAACGTTCCCGTTTTATGTTTTGATTAGTTTTTTGTTTGGTTTTTTTGTCAACTGAAAAACATTGCGATCGAGCACTCTCGAATTATGAATGAACGCGAGGTAGAATTCAGTCTAAATCGAATACGGTGCTTTAATTCGCCAAGAATTTCCACTACTTCGTAATATTTTGTCGCGATACTTGGAACGTTAATTTTTGTTTAGAATAATTATAGCAAAACGTTATGAATGAGTTGGTTGAAACAATTTGTCTTTAAAATAAATTAGTCAGTAACCAATATTTGTTTAGTTACCGCGTGAAATATCATATTATCGGTAAGTTCGCCGAACTAATTTTCAATTAATTTATAGACAACTTTTTGACTAACGTTATTATTGAAAATTCACGGCGTGCGTATTTTCAACGTAGACAATTTGGTTTTGTTGAATTTTCATATCACAAAATATTTACATTCGCGCCGATCAAAAAAGTAGAAAGGCATGTTGATTTTGGTTCGTATTGTATCGCCTGCTAATCTTTAAAGTATTTTCGAACGATATCGACTTAGAGATCGACCGATCAACATGTGGTTGAATTAAACGTTCATATTGCTAGACGGTGTCTGGAAAGTTCGAAATAGTTTTTATCGTAAAACTCCGACGGTGTATAATTGCAAATTGTTAGATGAACGAGCAAATAACTACGTTTGATACGATAAGCTTCGACTATAATTCAAACAAAACGTATGTAATACCTCAAGAAAGGCTATACCGTGACAAACAAATATACGATGTCGCACGAGCTACGAAATTTTGATTGTTTTCATCATTTATGAATGTGAATGGCGCGAAGCGCGAAAAATAATACGATTTGAACATCGAATAATTTCACATTGCTTTGTAATAATTTATCATGCTTTAAGTAGGAATAAACTACCATTTTGTGAGTGAATATTGGAAGAACTTATAACCCGCCGTGACCCTAGAGTTTTTATTTCTCCCACACCCACTACAATAATTCGTTATTCAATTTGAATTTTCAAGCGTTCGTAGTTGGTACGTTCTTTACGCCTACGAAACCCACGTAAAACCATCTTGAATATTTGGAAATTTGTATTACATTCATAGTTTTATATTGCCCGTTATATTTCTATAATTGAAATTATATATTTTTTTGACCGATATTAACGGTAATAATGGATTTCAAACAAAGTTGCATATTGCCTTCTTCAATTACTTAATATTTTCTCATTGTCAACCACGTTCGGACACAACAGTTTTCATTCCAAGTACGAACTTTTGTCGATTTTTTACAAAAATAGGTATTTCAGTTTTTGTAAATATATATTGATTCGTTTATCGGTGATTTTATGCGTTTATCTAAACCTCCCAATTTTTTCAGCAATGTGTGTATGAATGACACTTTCCAATGTAGAATTATTGTTATGCACATTATTCAGTAATTGGAAAAATAACAATTAATTCTCGATAATTTATTCGCAATTAAAATTGGTCAAATTGATCAATTTTTCAATTAAGAAGGAAGAAGAAAAAAATTGACTAAACGCATTTAGTCTCGGGCTTGAGAATTCTCAGCGATTCGAGTCACGGCTGCAGAAGAAAAGGCTCTTCAGACGAGACACGCTCGGATGACGCTGTCTGTGTGGGTGTAGACCATGAGACGTCGATGAGTTTGAGAAGAAAAAGACGAGAGAAACAGAGAAAGAGAGAAAGAAAGAAAGAAAGAGAAAAAGAAAAAAACGAAGAGTGATGAAAAAAAAAACGAAGGCAGTAACGACCCACGTGGTATGGCAGCGAGCGAAGAGAAGGTTTACGATCTCGCCGAGAGCTCGGAGAGTAGAGAAACTCGTCTACTTGCGATAATCATCGCGTGTCCAACTCCACTATAGTGTATGCAGGGACGTCTCAAGGCTGCGAGGGACCCCAGGCCCGCTACTTTGCCCCTTTCCAATCTGGCGCTTCGTCCGACACCTCCCACTTTCATTAAACCTAACTGTCTATTTAACGCAAACATATCATAATTACCCTCGACTTTTTACAACCAACAGCCATGAAAACTCGACGAAATATTTTTCCCGCCATTTTTTTTTCAAACGTCTCTTTAACCGATCGAAATTTTTAACCATTTATCGCAATAGATTTTTATCGGTACAAAATGACCGACCGAAATTCGAAGCTCTCGTTGGCTAAAAAATATGAGTCTCGACGCAGGTGTTGCCAGAAAGTAAAAATGGCCACGCGTCCATTTTCTACCCAATGTTTTTACGTAACGCTTCCCGCCAATAACTTGGTCATCTTTTCGTCTTTCGTTTCTTCGAAGATTTTTTGGTTCGATCTATCAAAATGAATTACATCGTACCGTACTCCTCTGTTCGTCCCTCTCTCTCTCTCTATATATATATATATATATATATATATGCACGTTCGAAGAGCAGCAAACTATTAATCCGAGCCTGCGTTCGTTCGTATACCTAACTGACTGACCGCTGACCCACTATCACGCTATGTACAACGAACGACGACGAATGACGACGACACGACGATGGAGCTCTAAAAACTCGCGCTGGCTCGGCAAGAGCGACCGAACGGGCGACCGAGCGTCAGAGCGAGAAAGAGGGATAGTCTCGCGGCGACGGCTCGCCGACGTCGCGCTCTTACTTCGCAACGATCACCATACTACTATATACGACCGGCTACATTTATACATCTCGTTTTATTATTATTCTCAATAAGACGAAGAAAGGAGAGCACCGTTGACGAACGAGAGAGAGAGAGAGAGAGAGAGAGAGAGAGAGAGAGAGAGAGAGAGAGAGAGAGAGAGAGAGAGAGAGAGTCCACATAACGCGAGAGAATCAATTTACGATCTCGAACGGTTCTTATGAATTATTCAAAGATAAAATAATAAGCAAAAAATTAAAAGATCGAATTAATACCGTTTGCATATAAATCGTATTGAATAGTTCGTTATTACGCGCCGGCATCATTATTCCTTAATTTTTGTCGAAAAAATTAAGGAATAAATTAAGGAAAAAATTAAGGAATTTTTATCTTAAAAATGAATCAAATCTTATCGAAAAACCCGAACCAACCATCTTATTCCCCCTCGAAACCATTTTTTTTCACGAATTAATTATCGATTAAAACGATCGTTCGCGTTTTACTTTCCGAATGAATAAAGTCTTATCGAAGCTGAACCCATGAATGGAACAAAAATTATAATCCTGGATTTGAAAGAAAATCGCCATTGCCGTGATGTACTTACTAAAATATCCGTCGCGAACCCGATGGCATTTATCCGACGGTAAACACCGACTAAATCCTCCCCCCGTCCATCGGCCAAATTAAAATTTCGTCATTTTTGCCGAATCGTTAAACAATCCCTCATTATTCGAGATAAATCGTGAAAGATCCGAATAAATTGAAACAAAATCGATTTTTCAAAAATATCCGATGCTAATAATGTGTGTTTTTTTTCAACATGGCCGTGACTGCGAACGCTCCAGTCAATAACGCATCGAGCATCGGGCGATGTAAATCGAATGTCTGGATATTCTGGATGCAAGACGTTTGCGACGAGTGAAAAAAAACGTCTGTCCCCGAGAAAACGAGAATCGGAGAATGAGATACGTTAGCCTTGACTTTAGGACTTTATAACGTGACGTGTGACTCATCGAAGAGATCGAACTCGCATCGACTGACAAAAACTTAATTCGACGATAAGGATGAAAGAGAGAAAGAGAGAGAGAGCAAGAGAGAGCAAGAGAGAGAAAGAGAGAGAGAGTGCAAGAGAGAGAGAGAGAGAAAGAGAGAGAGAGAGAGCGAGTAAAACACAGACGAGATACGCGCGGCACGAGTTGATCACACCGGTGTCTCGTGTGGACGCGCATATATACCTAAACACGCGGTAAACACAAACGGCGGGAAAATTCGTAAACAATTAACGCTCGCATTCTCATCCGTTCGTCGTCGATAGAAAATTTCCTCCCATAAAATCTCCGAGTGTCTCGAAACGAATTGAAAAAAATAATCTTCCGTTATTACGATAGAAGGTAAATTAAGAAATTCAAAACGAAAGCAGCAATAAACAAAATGACCAAGTCCAATTGTGTTTTCAGCGGTTCAAAAAATTCGCGTTAATTCCACGCGAATGATATTTCTCACGACTAGACTTCTCTACGGGTACGTCGATTGTGTCCATTAAATTGTGTGTGTGTGTGTGTGTGTGTGTGTGTTTTTCGTCTAATTTTCGTCGTCGGCTGAGATAACGTGCAACTGTGCGTGGCATTGGATCATCCGGTATTATTGGCTTACGAGTGTGGGGTACAATGTATTCATAATATAAGTACGTAACGACTAAAATTAATGAATGGATAATGTTGTACTCACCGGAACTGTAATATTCCTTAAAGTAGTGTGTCGCCGCTCGCTGGACGATCGAATAATACAGGTTCACGTAATTCGATGTCTGATTCTTTGCTGAGAGCGCCATTTAACACCGGTCTATTATTATCCCTTTGCTTGTGTGTTTATGGTTTTTTAAAAAAAAACCTTTTTGTTGTTATTTAAACTTAATTAAAATTACTTCAACATAGAACTTTTTTGTTTTTCCTTTTGTCTTTTTTAATAATTTTATATATATATACATATATATATATATATACATATATGTATATATCTATATATATACATATATATATATTTATATTGTATCTATATATATATATACATACATATACATATAGATATATTTTGTTATTTAATCCTTTTGTTTCACTCTTTCAAACTTGCACCGTATATCGTTGTTGCACCGTTTCACGAGCTCCATTTCGGAATGTCATTCATTTACCCCGAACACTCGCGTTTATTGTTGTCCTCGGTTGTTCCTTTTGTTTCTGCATCAAAGTATTCGCTTCGTTTTATTTTCTTCAGAAAATCCTCGTACGAGCGATTGCGAGCGCGCGCGCGCGCGCCTTCTTCCACGCCGATGGAACGTGCGTGTTGCTGCCGTTGCGTGCCTCTCGCGATATATCTCTCTTTCTCTTTTTCTCTCTCTCTCTCTCTTGCTGTCGCGCGCGCCTTCACCACTGGTGTGTATGTCGCGACAATGTGCGCCACTGTACGGTGACTGCGGGCGGGAGGAGGGTGGGGAGGGGACGCAGTGGCAAGAGAGGTTGCTGCGGGCGACGTCGCAACGACGAGTACGTGTGTGCTACGTCGATCTCTCGAGGTCTAACCGTCTCGCGCGCTCTCTCTCTCTCTCTCTCTCTCTCTTTCTGTCTCGTTCGCTCGCTCGCTGGCTTGCTCGGTCTAACCACGGCGTTTCACGTTGGGCTCTTGTGACCAACTAACACACACCACAGACACACACTTGCCCCGTTGAATTGAAAAGTAAAAAAAAAAACGAAAAGAAAAACTTTTCGTTCTCACGACCAATGTACGGTACAATTTTCTAAAATTCTTTTTTCCTTTTTCAATCTATTTCTTCATTCGTCAAACTCGCGACGGCAACGGCAACGGCGGCGAAGACGACGACGACGAGAAACACCAAAAACGACAACGTCGACGACGACGTCGAAGAAGAACAACACGACCACGACGATGATGACGATGACGACGACGACGACGGCGACGACGACGGCGACGACGACGACAACGACGACGAGGTGGTACACACAACGAAGAGCTTCACTTATCTCTTTAGTACTACGTGTGGCGGCACACTCGTCGCGTTCTCTCCGCGCTCTTTTGGGTACCCGCGCCGGTAGACAAACTCGGTAGACTCGGCTGGGGCCCCCCCGAGTATACTCTCTTGGCCAAGACCGAGACGCTCGCCACGCGGTGTTGCCACACTTCCGTTCGTAGCCGGCATTCGACGCGCTCCCGCGGCACTCGCCGCGCCGCGTCACGAGAATGGTGGGGCAGCGGGAATCGGTCGGTACGGGAGGGGCGAGGAGGGGAGGAGAAGGTGGATTTCTGGACTGCATTGGGGTTTGGGACACGTCGTGGTGGCTTGGCAAGGGGCAGAGGAGGAGGAGGAGGAGAAAAAGTAAGGGGGTGGGGGAGGGGGCAAGAAGCGGGGGAAACACCGTCGACACGGCTGCCACCATTTCAGCGATGTATTATGGGTGGCTGGCGAGAGCGCGAGAGAAGCAACGATCGAAGAAAAGAGTCGAAAAAAAGAGTGGGTGGCGGGCGGGCGGGCGGGAGAGCTCCGTCGAACGATGCAGAGGAATGAGGGGAAAAGAGGCGTCGCGGGTAACAACATTCGTACCAGCGAGAGCGCGTGAGCGACGGAGATGAAAGAAAAGAGTGGGCAAGTGGAGAACGGACAGATCGGCGAACGGGGACAAGAGACGCAGCGCAGCAGCGTCGTCTCGCGGTGTGCGGAGGAAAGAGTGGTGGTTCTTTCTCTATACAGTGCCAACCCACACCAGTGACCCAGGGCGCGCGCACACGCAGCACACACACACACACACACACCCGACACATGCACAGTTGATCCAACTGGCTAGAAGACTCGGGAAAGAGGGGAGAAAAAAGTCGGGGCGGCGACTGCCGCCGAACCTCGATGTATACGAGAGCATGGCGTGTTGGGAAATCGCGCGGTTGTCCCAGAGTGTATGCTTGTGTGCGAGTACGCGATGTGAGGGGAGGCGAAGTCAGGAGACGTTCTTGGGGGGTGCGTCGCGCGAAGCTCTTCGCCTGCCCCACTCTCGTTTCTGGACTGCCGAAGACCGTGAGGGTGGGAGGGAAGGAATATAGCGTGCACAAGTCATTCTCTCTCTTTCTCTATCTCTCTCATTCCGTAAACTTGCCTGTGGGATGCGAAGAGTGTGCAGCCAGAATGGAAACAGGACCTCGAGGAACGAACGCAATTGTGTGTTGGTGTTGATGGTTGCGCGACGAAATAGAGAAAGACGGAGGGTGGGAGCGAGAGCGAGAGAGGCGAGGGATGACAGCGCCAACGTCGCGGGGTGTGGATTTTTGGTACTACTTCGATAACACCGATACACACAGACGCACGCACGTCGAGCGGCGAGGGGGGTGGGGCAGAGCGGCGAGTGGTGGGGAGCGACGACGAGTAGACGGAGAAAGAGGAGAAGCGTGGCTTGCGGAATGGCAAAGGGGTGGAAGGAAGAGTTGCTCGTATGCGTGCGCGCGCGTGCGTGTATGTCTATTCGTTGGAATAGCAGGCGAGTTGCGGAGGGGGGACATATCGTGCGCTGTTCGGAGTCCCGATGGAACGAGTTGCGGAAAAAAACACGGTGGGGCGCTACTATACAGCGGTGAGAGATTTCCTAGCCGCCGAGTACAGCCCCCCCTCCCCGCCTCACGGGCCGTGTTGCCGACCTCGCGCGCGTTCGACTCTCTTCGTCGTCTTGTCGCGGATTCTCTCGCTCTTACTTTCGGCCGTTGCGGGGCGCTCGCGATGCGCGGATGTGCATCGGTCGTCGAGGCGACCGCGCGCGCGCGACGCCCACGGCCCGCCGCGACTTCTCTCGCGCTCCTTCTATCCACCGTAAAGCATCAGCAGCAGCAGCAGCGGTACGAGAGTCACATGGTATGCTCGTGCCACGAGTACGAGGCGTCTCCCAAATCAATATCACTCGTTTATAAAAAAAAGCTGTTGTGTGCGTGTGTGTGCGTGTATCTATGTGTATGTACGTACGCGTGCATGAGTCCATGTATGGGTGTATGCGTACGAGAGAGAGAGCCAAAATAGAACAAGTTGTTTGAAAAAAGCGACGGAAATAGTGGTACGAAAGGACGTAGGAGAAAAGAAAAAGATGCCAGGAGAGAGACGCGGATAGAAAAAAGTAGTATTTGTCTTCTATATGTGTGTCGTGTGCCTGAGCGTGCGCGCGCGCACGGCACCTGTAATCGTTCATGAACTTCCGGGAGAATTTGTTTTTTTCCTTCTTTTCTTGCTCCGCTACTGCCATACTCTCGATGTTTTATTGCTGCGAACGAGCGTCGATGAAGTGAACGAAGTTTACACGTACATCTTAGATAGACCGAGGGAGTGAGGTGAGACGGGATGGGTGCAGGAGGTGGGAGAAGGGTGACCGAGAGTGAGGGAATCGCGCGAAGAAGGGACCGCAAGATCAGCCAGTGTGAGGAGGTGGGGGAATCAAGGAGCGTGGTATGGCAAATATATATATGTATATATGTCGTACCTTAGCAACTCCCGAGTACTTGGGTCGAGACTTTGGTGAATCCTCCTCTCCCTCGCTACGAGTTTTCTCCACCTCTCTCTCTCTCTCTCTCGCGCTTTCTCGTACATTACAAATGCTTCGCCCGCTACCTTGCACTTTCGTGCTCCCTCGCCTCCTCACTTCTTGGTCCTTCCCTTGGTCCTCTCCGAGAGATCCCCAACGTCAAGTCCCGATCGCTTGGGTTAGGTTAGTTGCCTGCGAGTTGGGAAGCGCGACCGAGACGTTTAGGGTAGGCTCCGTCCTCCTCGGTCTCATATCGTCGATGCGCTTCGCGCTTCCACTCTCTCGCGCGTTCTCACTCTCTCTCTCTCTTTCTCCTGGACTTCTTTGACACCTTCTTTGTCACCGAGGATTGTATACATTTGAATACCAACTTTCTTCTCTCACGAGCGATACTCAACAAACTTTGTCCGACGCTCGACGAAATCGTTCATTGACTCTCGCGCATACGTTGTAATATTCGATCGTACTTATTGACTTGTGAACAGATTCGAGGCTTTCGAGGATCAACTTCAATAATGGTGGATCCCGTTGGCCTTGATGATGCTCTCAAGGTCATGGATATTACAAATTTATTTTCATGATAAGGGAATGATCGAATAAACACCGCTTTCAGGCTCGCTTTTTATTCTCGTTGTTACGAAAATGTAACGGTCCAGTAAATAAGATGGTTAGCGACTGGAATCGACCGACCCTGTCTCCGCTGTTGCGCCGGTGAAAACAAACTATTGTTCGAAGTATACAAAAATTTACGTCGCCGCCGTTAGAATGATATAATGAATTTACTCCAATTTGTTTGTGCTGCAAAAATATAGATTGTGTTTTGGGAATATGTTTGGGGAACGGGTGGCGTGTTGCTCAATTCGTTCGTAAATGAAGTTAGCAAAAATGTCGTGTGTAGTACACTCGGATTTAGTGTGCCTTTTTCGTTTGTACTTTTTATGTACAAAAACAGCCGATGACTGGCTGGCGCTCCCATTTTTGGTAAACATGCAAATAAGACGCCACGTGGTCTAATGATGTGTCTGCCGTAGATACGACGAAATACAAGGAAGTATAAAAACGTCGAAAGAGCGGATAACCGAGGCATCTTTTTTGGTTATTGCATATAACTGTTTCGTCCGGTGTCGCGGGAACTTACGCATACTTTGCGGTGTGTAAAATCGCAAATTCTTACAATCTGGAACTTGAGACCCCGCTTATCTTTATACATGTTAGGTATTATAATAAAGACTGTCATATATTTATATTTTTTCATTTAATATTTAGCGATAAAAATAAACATAAATATAATAAAAAAATTTGTTATCATTTGGAATACATGGCAATAATGTTTAGGATTGCACTGAAAATTATCGCTTTTTGTTCAAAATTATATAAATTATCGTCGCAACCGTTTTGAGTATTGCACTTATAAGTATTTCCATTTATTAAAAAAATACTGTATGTTTTTATGGTGTTGGGTACGACACATCTTTATTGGTCGGCTATTAAAAATAACAGAAATATTATTACCGTTATATATTGCAAGCGGAATAATAATTATTTTTCCACTAGAAATTATTGCTAAAATACACAATACATACAGGTATAGACGTAAATTAGACAAAATTCAAAATTGTTAAGCAACCTGCCACGAGTGTTAAACGTTTTGATTAATACGCCAATTCCGATAAAACAAACAAATGTTCAACAGTCTGTGCAAAGCTTTGTATCACGAATGGCCAGTAGTTGAAACTTTTCATCGACCAAGTTTTACCGGAAGGAATTAACACGCTTGTGTACTGTACAAAAGAGTCAACGGGGGTGGAGAAAGGTTGGAGCGTCTCTTTACAGTGGATTCGCACCGCTAGCTGCCAGTATGGAATCGTCGATAGAGATACGAAGAAGTGTACAGGAGATACACAGGACTGTATCGGATGCCGGAGGTACACGTACTTTATCTAGCTCACTTGCTCTCCCATCATTCTATCGTATGCATACATAGACTATCGCTGGTACTCTCTCTCTTTCTCTCTCTCTCTCTCTCTCTCGCTCGCTCTCGGGGGTCCCTCTCGTGTCTCGTTCACGGTGCGACGCGGCCGAGTGCGTTACGTGAATGGCACTGTTACGACCTTGCCGGTGCCACACCGCGGACTACACACACTATACACGTGCGCGTGTATTATACGTACACACTGGCGTACGGTACACCGCGTATTTCGCCATTTTATTTTATTTCGTTCGGTCTTTTAAGCGTTTTTTCTTTCTTCTTTTTTCTAAGTTTTTCTTTTTCTCTCCTTCGTTTTATCCCCCTTTTTACGATGACATCTGCGTTGCCAGTCTCGAGCGACGTGACCGTGGCTTGCCCTATTCCGCCTCACCTGTGTCGCGCTACTGAATACAAAGATCAAGGAGGAAGAAAATATACGAGAATGTTCATGAGGTACTTAAAACGCGAAAAGCGCGTTTATTAAGGTAGGTCGACGCAACATGTTCTCTTTTATTGTTTTTTATTGTTTAGCAAGATTCGAAAAATGTATAGCAGCTAAAGCCTAAGTGTACACGTATCGAACGATACGCAATAATGCCAGCCGCTAATATTTATCTATTTACGAATTTTTGCAGCTACGTTTGATCATTCAATCGGCTAGTTTATTAAAAAATCAATTCAATTTACTTAAATAAATACAACTGCAGTTAGATAAATGGATAAATCTCTAAGTTGGATATGGCAAAATAAATATTTAGATATTATCATGAGATTTCTTTTTGGTGAAATTAGATTTAATTACGCATTAGCCTAATTAAAGGAATATTTAGTTCAACGAACATGTGACGTTACTAATAAAATATTGATTTTGTAAAATCCAACTGTCAATTTATCGATAAGCAATGAAATCTTTCAATACGACAAAATTTTCATATTGTATTTCTTTATAATTCGACCAATTTTACGGATTATGGTGGTTAAAAAATATCCCAAACAAATACATTCATTAAAAGTGGCCTTCCGGTTTGGATACCATAACAGAGACAGACGAGAGAGAGAGAGAGAGAGAGAGAGAGAGAGAGAGAGAGAGAGATATGGACGGAGGCAACGACAGCGACGGCGGCACATGGCCGAAGCAGCGAGTGAGGTCTACCTCTACCCTACCGATCAAGGAGAAGAAGACGGCGGCGGCGAGAACGTAGCGGAGTGCACCGGCGCCATATTTGAAACGCGGTCGAGACAAACCAGAATGACAATGAGAAGCGGACAAACATCGAGAGGAGAGTCGGGAGAAGAAAGAGAAAAAGAGTCGACAGGCGAAATATTGGAAACAGGTAAGAGGAGGAGAGGTAGACCGAGAGGAGTACTGGGTATCAAAAAACGAAAAATATATTGTGCAAGATCGCTCATGGATTGCTGGGGATCAGCAAAAAGAAAGAAATGAGGAAAAGGACATGAGGATAGTCGAGTGCAGGAAGAAGAGAGGGAGGACCTCCAAAGTGCACGTACGAGAGAGAAAGGAAGTCTCGGCAGGGAAAATGATCTGAGGGAGAGGATAGAAAAAATAGAGATGAAATTGGCGGAGGAGTGGGAGGAAAGAAGTGCAGCCAAAATACGAAAAATGGTAGAACTGGCGAGCCAAGTGATGACGAGTACATGGGAAGAGAATCAAAGACAGAAACGGAAAGAGAGCGCGAGAGAGGAAAGCGATATGATTCGGAGGGAAAAAGTGGAAGAAATGTTAATAGAGGAGCAGGAGAGGTGGAGGGAAAGATTTCAGAAGCAGAAGGAAAAAATACGGTGGCTAGAACGAGAAAATGAAGAAAGGCACCGAAAATTGGAGAAAGCAGAACAGACGACGATGCAAAGGAAGAGGAAAAGTAACGATCAACAAACAGGAGGGAAGAAACGCATTCGGGATGAAAATCAAAACGAGACAGACGTCGAATATCTGGAGGAAAGAGAGCCAACGAGGGAACAACAGAGGCACGAGGAGGAGGAAGTAGTGGGAGAAGAATGGATGGAAGTAAGAAGAAAAAGGAGGACAACAAGACAAGAGATAAGTGAGAGGGTAAGACAATTGGTAAGAAAGAAGCCAAAACGTCTGAGCCATACGGAATGGCAGGAAGAATGGCGAGAGAGGAGAGCCAGAAAAAAGAATATCATGGTGCAGGAAGTGAGTAGATCCGAGCACGGCATGGGATGGGATATTGAAAGGGCAGTGTGGGAGAGAACAGGAGTAAACCGAAAATCCTGAGACGGAAAGAAACAAACGATGGAACGTTAACAGAGATTGCGGACATGGAAAATAAGGTAAAAATAATGAAAGCAGCAAGAAGTAGAACGGTAGGACGGCGGGCGATATGGGAAGACCTCACCTACAGGGAATGGGAGGTGCACGGGTGGATAAAAGAGTACGGAAGTACCATGAGGAGACAAGGAAAGGAGGCGAGAGTCGGATACCTCAAAATAAAGGTGGGTGAGAGACGGAAGACATGGAATGAGAGAATAGGGGACCTTGAGGAAGCAAACGAATACGGAGAGAGAGAAGACGAGATAAATATGAAGCACGGCAGGGGGGTTTCAACAGCGGAGCCAGCGACAGAGGAGGCAGCAGTTCTACAGCAAGTACGAGTGATAACGTGGAACGTAGCGGGAACGGGAATGATGACAGAGGTGTGGAAGTAGCTAAAGGGGCACGACATCATCGCGGTCCAGGAGACATGGATGGAAGAACAGAAAGCAGAAAAACAGATAACATAATTCGACGGCAATTTTGTATGGGCCGCCAAAGCGGTTATAAGAGAAATGAGGAGGGGAAGGGCCAAAGGACATTTAGTAGGAATCAGAAAAACGGTATTGGGGAATGGGAGGATAGTGCAATGGAAAGGGGGGCTGGTCATACAAAATATACAAATTGGTACAAACCGGTAGGAAAAGGGAACATTAATAAGCATATACAATAAAAACTTAAGGGAGCTGGAAGGGGATTTGGGAAAAATAATAGAGGAGGCGGAGGAGAAGGGTGAGGCAGTGGTAATAATGGGAGATTTTAACGCCAGAATCGGGGATCAGCAGGCAAACGGAAGATGGGAGGAGGACAAACAGGGGAACCTGACGTATGTAGGAAGTCAAGGGGAGGGGGTTTTGGTCATCGAATACGTATTATTAAACGGTCAAGCAGAGCGGATGATTCAGAAAGTAGAAATGGAGGAGAGAACGGAATTAGACCATCTTCCGATAGTAATAACGCTAGAGAGAAGTGAGAGGGGAACGGAGGAAGCGGGGCAAGGCAGACCTCAGAAAGGAAAGCAAGAAAGAAGAGAGAAAATACTTAGGTGGAGAGAGGACAAGGCGGAAGAGTATGAAGGAAAATTCATCGCAATATGGGATACAAAGAGAGGAAGAGTGAAGTAGCAGATAGGTGGGACACACTGGTGACCATGATAAAGGAAGCGGCGCATGAGGCGGAGATAACGATATGGGTGAACGAAAACAGGGCAGAAGAAAAGAAGATAAGCGGAAGAGTAAGAGAGCAAAAAGGAGTATTATGGAGACGACTGAAAGAATTCCTCAAAAGGTACAGGGGCAGAGGAGAAAGAGAGGCTAAGAAAGGCGAGGAGAGAGCTAAAGAAAATAAGAAGAGAGGAGATCGAAGAAAGATGGAAGGAACGATGGGAGACGGTATGTAACAGCAAGAACCCTACGGATCTATGGAGAGCGTTGAGCCCCTTTAGGCTCAGAAAGGCGAGGAATAATAGCCGGCAAATAGGAGAAGAGGAATGGGTGCAACATTTCAGGGGCCTTCTAGGAGGCAGTGACGGTAATGAAGGTCAGGAAACAGTCATAGAAAAAGGGGGTGGGAACAACAGAGAGGAGAAAGAATCAAACGAGAACAGAAATAATCAAAGAAATCGCAAATCGAGGAATAAGTGTAAGAGAGGAAAATGAACTAAGGAAATGAGAAAGGGAAAGGCGGCAAGGCAAGACGGACTAGTGATAGAGTTCTTTCAGGGTTTGCTAAAACAGGGAAGGTAGGAGCTAGAACAGATTCTGAACAATCTTTGGAAGGAGGGGAAGGTGGCAAGAGGATGGGAAATCGGAAGTATTTATTCCATATACAAAGCCGGCGACTCAGCGGAGGCAAACAATTATAGAGGAATAACACTACTGGACTCGGGATATAAGTGACTCACAAGGATATTAAATAATCGATCAAGGTACATACTGAAGACAGAAAAACGGTTTGGAGAAGACCAGGTCGGGTTCCGGGGCGGCAAAGAGACACGAGATCATATCTTCGTACTAAACGCGTTAATTAACCCATTGCCGGATCATCGAGAGTCCCCACTCAGCAGCTAGGCGCTGAGGGTCGAGAGTGGGGATGGCGCGTTCAGGCCCGTGCGTCTCGGGCTTGTTAAAAAATTATAGCCGCTTCGATCAAAACGAATGCAACGCGGTGAATACGGCCCTACAGCACGTTGAAGTGGGAGCTCCACCCACGCACTAACATACGGCCACAGTCGCACACAGCGCTGTCCAGTGCATTCATTGGTTAGTCCCGCTCTCCACGCTCACCGATACTTCTCGTGAGCTTGGTCCGGCAATGGGTTAACAATAGGTTGAAGAGAAAAGGTGGCAAACTTTTCGCGGCGTTTGTGGATTTCAGAACGGCGTTCGACTTTGTAGACAGGAAGGGGATGATCAGAAAATTAGAGAGAACGGGAGTGCGAGGGAGACTATTGGAAATGATAAAGAACATCTACAAGGATACACAGAACAAGATTATAACAACGGACAGGATGTCAAGGAAGTTTAAAACAACGAGAGGAATTCGGCAAGGATGCGCACTGAGTCCCACATTTTCTAACATTTTCATAGAGGATATGGAGGTAAGCTGGAAAAGGAGAAGAGAGGGAGGCACGGTAATGGGAGAAGAGAGAAGTACGTGAAGAAAAGCAAATTGAAGATAAATATGGAAAAACCAAAGCGGTAATATTCAGAAAAGGAGGAAGACAAAAAAAGGAGAAGGGATGGCAGATAAATGGCAAGAAAGTGGAAGTAGCGAAGGAGTATAAATATTTGGGGTTATGTTTTTCGGCCGGGAACACGTTCGAAAAACACATAAGGATGGTAGAAGGGAAGATAAGGAAGGCAGTAAACAGCGCGTGGGGCATCGCAAAAAGAGCAAGAATTGACGGACTGACAGACCGGTTGAGAATTTCAGAAGCGATGGCGAGGAGCGGTTTACTGTATGGAGTAGAAGTGTGGGGGTGGAAAAGATGGGAGAGAGTGGGCAGGGCACAGGCCAGATACACAAAGATGGCAATGGGATTGAGGATACGCCACAGTATATCTGGAAAATGGAGGTGGGGTGCAATGGAATAGATATTGTGATGGTGAAACGTGCAGGAGATTATATAGGAAAAATCTTAGAGATGGCGGAAGAAAGATGGCCAAGAAAATGTCTAATGGAAGAGGCAAGAGGACTGATGAATAACGACGGAAGTAAATGGGGAAAAGAAATGAAGGCAGCAATGGACCAAGCAGGAGAGGGGCAGATAGGCGAGGCAATAAGACAAGGAAACAAGAAGGAATGGGAAACGAAGGCCGGAAGAGCGGTTCAGAAGCTGGAAGAACAAGAAATTCAGAAGTTGTGGGGGAAAATATACAGATCGAACTTTTGTAAGGAATACGAGCAGAGAAAAAAAGCGGTGGAAAGGGAGAAGTATTGGGACACAGGAACAACAGGGGGAGAGATCAGAGAAATTTGGGCAAAAATGAGATGCGGCAGTGTGTGGAGGGATGCGGAAAAAGGCTTCAACGAAACAAGATGCAGAGTCTGTGAGAAGGAAGAAGAGACGCTGACAGACATATGGGAATGTGAAGAGACCAAGAGACTGATGGGGGAGCAAGCCCGCAGGAAGTATGAGGAGTGGGCAGAACGACAGAGGATGGTTCCAGAATCATGTTTTGCTGTTTTTCGTGATACATATCGAAAAAATGTATATTATAGAACTTGTAGAGCATGCTAATACCTGCAATGGATTTTTTTTGTTTTTTTTTTAGACGGAAATTACGACTTGTAGTGCCCCGTAAAGTAGACAAGTCCGTGCGAAATGTCGATGTTATTGTTCGCGCGATTGTATACAGGGTAAGGCACGAGAAACGGAACACCTGAATATCTGGAAAACTAAATCCCGGACAAAAAATGTTTCAAATAAAAAGTTTAAGTCGTGGAGGGGCTGATGCAGCAGTCACATCCGCTTTCGATCCGCATTATATTTTCAAGGTCATTTCAAGGTCAACTTGTTTTTTTTTCAAATGGAAACATATATTTTTCTTACAGAGTCTTAATCTACGACTTGAAACAAATAACTATTGTTTGAAACAATTTTTCTCTCAGTCACTACTTTTTATAATATTGTCACTAATAAACGGCGCCAGCAACGACATCGAAATTTCGCGCGGAGTTGCCAACTTTACGACGCACTACAGGTCGTCATTTTTGTCTAAAAAAAAAAAACAAAAAAATTACATTGCCGGTAGCGGTTAGCATGCTCTGCAAGTTTCATAATAGACCGTTTTTTCGATATGTATCACGAAAAACAGCAAAACACCAGTCTCAATCTCTTAATGTTTTACGTTCTCGCTCGATATCGCAATAACGATCAACGGTAGGTGAAAAGTTCATGGGACCTTAATTGTACAGCATAAGAAAGCAACACAAAAGTATGTAAGCAAAATTTTTGCATCATGACAGAGAATCGAGTTATCGTAAAAAACAAAATGAAACCTTTTTTTCAACATGGCGGAAAATGCACATGAAATATTTGGTCGACAATTTGATGTTAAACATTTCTAAGCCCCTCCCACACAATATCTAACAATCAGCTTTCTCGGTTCACTTGCATTTCCAAATGTATATAATGACTGGACTACTACTACATTCATTAGCAGTGGGAGAATGAACTAGAGTCGCCGTTTACGCATTGATTACATTGTTATTAATGTTGCTCGATTCCAATTAGGTAGGTACATGGAATCGTTCACCGTCCGAAACGAATTCTTTTTTTATTTACATGTTTTTCACCGACAGGACTGTCTCCACAATCTCACTCCCTATTTCACCCTATTGTAAAAACTTATTGTAACAACTTCACAAACAATGCCCCTTACCAAAATGAGTTTAACACCGTTTTTAATAAAACAAATAATCGGCTTTGGTTGATAATCAAAATTGCTCGATGCCAATGCTGAGTCAAGAAAAGTTTTTTTAAGTTTCAACATCTGTTTATTGAGACCAAAATCGAGAATATACATTAAGAATAGCGTGGGTCAGAAAACAGGCTGAAATCGATAACATAAAAATGGACGAAACAAATGGCTCGGTGTGAGCGCTCGTTGTTGTGATTAGTGTGGTGTGTTGTGCGTGTGTGTATTGCTTTTTCGTGTTTTGTGTGAAAAGTGGCCATAAGCCGTTTTTTATGTATTGTACGATGTGTTTTATTTTATCGTATGGGCTGCAGAAGGTCTACGAAAAACTGCACCCTTTTTGATGTCATGAGAGTTCTGAATCAAGAAAAAAAACAATAAAAGTCACCGCTACGAAAACAACAAACTTTGGTAGGTAATGTCTTTTAATTAAATACCTCTCATTTTTTTCTCGCAACTTCCCTCTACTAAAAACGGTTCTTCCTGCGAAATACTTCGAATATCTAACAATACAAATATACATATATATATATATATGAGTGACGGTGGTGGTAGAGAATATGGCCACGACAGATTCGGCTTTTCGATCGTGAAACGTCGATGTGGTGGTCGGAGAATTTGCGCAGGATTTAAAACTTAATCGATAACCTTTTATCCTCTTCTTTCACTCCCTTCACCTTCCCTCGTTTCCCTCTTCCAACCCTCCGGGGCTCCATTCGCGACCGAATACCAGCCCCCCCACCCCTCTCAACCTCTCGCTCTCTTCTCTTTCCTTCTCGTTGATTCCCTCTTCCTAACTCTTTCTCTCTCTTTCTCACACACACGCGCTCACATATACACACTCTTTTTTTCGCACTATTCTCCGCCAACCCTTTCCGTCATATCGCTCGAGACCCGCACATTAATTTGAACTTCACGGTAGTATAACGAAGGATATTCTTATCGGATTAATCGTGCCGCGAGAGCGCGAGGCAGCTGCGAATTTTTATTCCGTCTCTCGCCATTTCGCTCTCTCGTCTCACTCGTTCTACCCCCCCCCCCTCTCTCTCTGCCGCTCTTACACACATTTTTATAGGATTTTTATCATATTCCGTTGAACGAGACGCAGTCATATACCTATAGGTATGTAATATGGCGATATAAGCGAAGCTATAAGCAAGTTAGTGCCGGATTTCAGATTTTTTTTTCTAAACCGTCCAACATTTTTCGAATTCTGGAAATAATGAATATTCACACCGTGACGTAAGTAACGCCCGTTTTCCGACACGGAGTTTATCAAAGTTGCATCAGGTTGCGGGTGAAAGTCAGCTGTCCAATTTTTTTGAGCACATTGCGATTCGAGTACCTATTTAGTATTTTTTAAATGTAATTTTTTTAAACAAGTACGTGTTCTCGATTATCGTAACGTAGAAATGTGAGTTGGAAAATTGTGCTTTTCATGGAAAAAGCAAGGATTTTAAATGAGATTGAACGAGACTCGATAAATAAAAATTGTGCGTTCATTGACTTGTTAGTCAATGACTTGTTAGTCAATGAACGCGCGATATAATTGTTTACAAATTGAGTTTATATTTTTAAGTCTCTGCGTAAATAATGGTTCATTGAAAATTCAAATACAATGATGGGACTTTAAATTTACTGAAAAGTCGATTAGACAAGATCTACAATTTTTAAATACTCGAGGGAAAAATTATTTGTCAGCTTTGAAATAGAAATAAAAACTATTCCAGTTGGCGGGTTTAAAAATTTTGAATTTCGTTTATTCGTATACGATGGACAAGAAATTTTGTCGGAAGTTCGAAAATTGTTGATCTTATTTGGCTCATATTTCTTTAAATTAAAAATTTCGTTAAGGTGCGATAACAAATGGTTTGTTTACATTTAAATATAAATGGACAATTTGATAACGATCGCCTTGAACAATTACTCACTTTATTTAATACCTGTTTCTTTCAATTCAAAAACTTATAAAATACGTAAACGACAGTGACGCGATAGAAATCGACTGTGCCAGTAGTTCGATCTAGATTTGTTTTTTTCTCATTTCGGCCGACCCATTTTTTCCCCAGATTATGAATAAATAAGAAGCTCCAGTCGAACTTATACGGAGAATAGATATGACTCGTTCATTAAATGATATGTCGCTTTATTTCATCGAATACAAATAAATTAAAAAAAGAATCTCACTTTTTCGATCCGAGATAGTGCAATTCTGTCTTTAAGATTAGTTTAGATCTTGTGAAGAAATTATCGTTTGGTGGTACAAAATCATAAAATCAATTCTCTCCTCGTGAGAGAGAGAGAGAGAGAGAGCGAGAGCGCCGGATGAGTTAGAGGAAGAGCAACAGAGACAAAGAGAGTTGTGAAAGTCTAACACAGAGGCGTTCGTGGTGGGCATTG
>OX637867.1:13325027-13380027 GCA_951802705.1 Netelia virgata | reverse complement strand
AATCTTTCTCTCGCCAAATTCGATTTGCACTCTCGCTTATAGAGTTATATGGCAAACAATACGCATGTAAGATCGTGACTGGAGGGTCGAGGACAGTTCCATAAATTTGAGATCGTGTAAATCTATATTTTCGAGACTTCCGATTTTATTTTTGATTAGCAAGGGAAAAATTCATTTATTGAACGTTGAAACAAAATTGATTATTTTAACTAATCTATTAGGCCGTTAGTTGGGTAATTATTCGTGAATAATCCTGAATTCAAATAAATTATTACAACAAAATCAAACAACAAACTTTGAATACAAAAAACGGGCGATGAAATTTCATTAAAACAAAAAGAATTATTATGCAAATATTGTTGGTAGGTATTTGACTTTAGTCACAGTTTCATGCCGAAATAATGCAAAGTTTCGAAAAAAGTATTTCGCGCCATCGAACCATTTAAATGGTATTCGAATCCGATCGCCTGTCATAGCACTCATATTGTGTCAACGTATATCAATGCATAGCACAGGTAATCTAGATTCGGCCCGCTATGAAAAATTATTGCTAATTAAATGAGAAATATTAATTAAAAATTAAAAACAAGTAAAAAATATAAAAAATATCTTCGGTCGAAGTTCACGGCATTTATAATCAAAGTACCTAATCAAAGATAGAATAGCTCAATCAACGTTTTTAAGTCCAACTACAATTAATAAATTTACGTTTCCGACCCTGACCTCTTCCTCGTGTGGTTTTCCCCAACGAATAATTTGATAAGAAACGCGAATGAGCAGCTTCGTCAAAATTTCGCGAAAAAAAAAAAAAAACTAAAAAAAGGAACGCGGAGGAAAAAAAATTACTTTGACGCTCCAGGCAGCGGATATCAGCATGGGTGATGAGGGAATGAAAAGCCCCCTCTCTCTCTCTCTCTCTCTCTCTCTCTCTCTCTCTCTCTCTCTCCTTCTCTCGTCATTCCTTCCTTCCAACGCTAAACCCGAATATATACATGCATATACGTATACATACACATACATATATATATATATATATATATATATATATATATATATATATATATATATATATATATATATGTATAATATATCTATGCACAGTGAGGAAAGGTTTGGAGGTTTTTTCAGAGCGCAGATGCAAGCTTTCGCAGGTACATATACATGCATATATATACGAAGCATAGTACACGTTATGTACCTTCTGCCGGGGATGTCGGACTGACGTGCTCGGAGGGAGAGCGGGGGAGGGACGTAGTGAAGCGGGAGGGTGGGTCGTACCCGTAGACCTGTGCACCCCCAACGAACAAACGAGAGAGAAAGAACGACCTAATACATATATACATCCTTCTATATACGTATAGTACGTACACACGTATACATTTATACATAGAAGCTAGTAACGGTAGCGGCGGGTGTAATGGCCTAAACCTAAAATCGATACACTGGCGAAGAAAAACGTCGGCGGATGCCCCGGGAGATAAATGGTCGCTCATTGGAAACCCTTCTGCCTCCCTTCGCCGCAGGGCCCTCCTGGTCTCTCCTACCCGCTCCACCCTTCGAGCCCATCCTCCATCGCTACTTCGTTCCCCGTTCCCCAGGTCGCTATTCTAACCGGCTACCACGCTCTCTCTCTTTCTTTCGCTACCCATCGGAGGGTTTTCCCATTCCTCTCTCTCTCTCTCTCTCTCTCGCTCTCGCTCTCTCTCTCTCACTCTCACTCTTGGGAAGGGAGGATTTGCGCTCCCGATTCTCGTGCCCCTCTAGCTACCTCTCTCGTACCCCCTCTGGCCCGCTCCCTCCACCTGCTGCTACAGCCCCGATCGCGACCTCTCCCTCCCCCCGACTCCTCGTCGCTCTCTTCCTGGTGCACGTTATCCGGTGGTCCGGGTGAGTACACGCCCGGGCATCGCAGAGAGAAAAACCGAGTGAGAGAGGAATGCGGAGACAGAGATGGAGAGAGAGAGAGAGAGAGAGAGAGAGAGAGAGAGAGAGGGATAGAGAGTGAGAGTGAGAGAGAGAGAGAGAGAGAGAGAGAGCGAGAGAGAGAGAGAGAGAGAGAGAGAGAGAGAGAGAGAGAGAGAGAGAGAGAGAGAAAGAAAGAGAGAGAGAGAGAGAGAGAGAGAGAACGAGCCTAGAGTCTGGTCTGGCCGGCTTCGTCCATGCCCTGGCACTTCCCGCGCTTCGCGTCCGGTTTTGCTCTGACTCGATGCTGCTGGTTGGTGCCGGTGCTGCTGGTGTGCGCTTCTCTCGTTTTTCAATCTCCTCTCGCATATCCTTTCTCGCGAGAGAGCTCTCTACCGTTCTCCCATTCGCGCTATTCGTTTCGATGGAGATTTTTTTTGCGCGTTTTTTTTCTCCTCATTTTTTTTCCTTCTTTCTTTCTTTCAAGGATACCTGTATAGCTCGCGCGCAAACGGTCGGCGGCAAGATGGGGGTCAGCTCTCGAGGCTTCGCAAAGAAACAGAGAGATTCTTTGCGCTCTCGTTTATCGCTTGGAAATTGATTATATTGATCTTGAATGGGGGTATGTTCTTATGTTCATATATATATGTGTCCATGGATATTCGAAAATCAACAAATATGAATGTGTATCTATAAGCGAAGGGAGACATTTTATATTATTCACATTTTAATTCCGATTGAATTTTTCTTCGAGGATTTTTGGAGGATAATCTTTCTCGCTCGTAGGGGAAGGCCGGGCAAGGCGGGGTACTGGGCTAATCGCGTGGTTAAAATCAACCGATCAAGTTAAGTGCGGTGCCTAATTACTCGTCGCCATGACAGTGATCAGCTGTGCGAGTGTTGACATAATCGCCAGTAAATTATTTTTATTATTGGAAAAAGGGTGAATTGCGTCGTTTCGTAACACATTTCTTCATATACGTTTGTTAAAACGAAAATCATTAAAAATTGTGAGTTTTCTGTGGCACTTAGGCAGAAGATCGCAGTAGCAAGTAAAAAACTTGTTTTTGAATAATATATGCCCTGTAAAATTTATATTTGATTTTAAATGTAAAAACTCATCGGCGGGTAAGATGGGGTATGCATCTTTCCCGACACAGTGCTTATAATTGTTTATTTTATATATTATTTTTTTAGGATGGTTTGTAATTATAAAATCTAAAGCAAAGAAAGCTACTACTAGAAAATCGTTTTCTAAAGAGATGGATATTGGTAAAACAGAAAATACTCCATGTTTTTATTGCTCGGGACGATACTCGGACGCCGATGAAGATTGAATCGTGTGTTCTTCGTGTTTTGAGTAGCTACAATGTGCCTACAAATACGAGTTGTTTCCTAAGCAACTCATATTAGAATAAGTGTACCCCATATCTTACCCGACCTGTCGGTTAAGATGGGGTGTTCGCTAATTTTCTATAAATTGTTATTTTATGACGAGTGCAATGATTAGACGTTCTTAATTCCATGTGACTATTCGAGACGGATAACAAATGGACTAAATAAGATTAAATACGATTTAAAAACTACGAAATCCTATGAATTATTGAGTTTTGAGCCTTAGCTACCCCGTCTTGTTTGGGCCTTCCCCTACCTCGTTTTTTCCAACACTTAGCGCATCGATGCAAACATCCTACGAAGATCGGATTCGTAGGATTTTGCGACGATATACTTTTCAAAACAAAAGACCGCGTGGCTAGGAAGCACGAGTCGCATTGAAAATCTGGTACGCACATCGTTAACGTACGACTCGATCTTACCACGATCACGTATTTTATCGTGTAATCACGTTTTATCGTGTTCTTTATCGAAGTGTCGAACAGCCTGCCAAGCGACGAAGTATTCCCTTCATTCTGTAAATAAATGGCAACAACTCTACCTGCGCATCGTTTACGCTTACCGCGACGAATATCCAGCATTGATAATTGTTTTAGGCCGAGTGTACAAAGTTCAATGTCAGGCGGGTGAGTTGGGCGGGAGGAGCGAAGGAGGACGAAGAGGTCGATTGGTTGGTTTAAAATTGATTGGTTTAAAAGGATATCAAAATATTAATAGAATTCCCATCTACGTAATATTTGTGCGATACGAGTTGAAAATGATTTGATTGATCTAAAAACAGTTTATTCTATTCGAGCAAAATTGCGTATTGCAATTATTGCTGTTTTGCGTAGTAGTAAATATATTTATCTATAACGGGAATAAGTTTGGTATGACCAATACGCGCGTTTCTCCACGCTGTAAGAATATTGCTGAAAATGAAGAAATATTAAGAACGTTGGTTGACAGAAAAGTATATATAATTAAATATTCGGGCATTTATGAGAATCCAATTTTTCTGTCGACGGTGTGTTCGCACCCTCGTCAGCAAAATATTCATAATGCGAGCCTAAGCGCGTAATTTTCTCGGGCTACTCTTTTATGGACTCGTCGATCGAACCGAGGATTCTATTTCACACGCTTCGGGTATGATTATCATTCGTCGACGACTTTTGTATCGTAAGATTTCGCTCGTTATCGTGTTTTTTTTTTGGTTGTATTAGCGATAAAAATATTGTTAATTATTACGAGTTTCGTAATAAAATTTCGGCCATGCAGAATATTTGAATCAATTCAATTTTCCTTAACCCTCCAATCGCTGGCGATTTTCCCATTGTATGCGCCGCGACGCGCAAGTACGCGTCGCCCGCGGTTGGAGGGTTAAGAAATCCCAAGAATTCTCATGCATTCTCCATCCCAAAAACCTGAAAAGATGTTGTTTTACCGACCACGGGTAAAATTATTTTTAAAAAACTTTGTCGATTTTTCGATGAAAAAATAACTGGAAAGCAATTACGGCTTATTTTCGAGCGAAATAATGCAACGGCTTCGGTAGAAAAGTTTCCCACGGGGTAAAAATACGAGTACAACCGCTTAAAAAAAACCTGTCGCGATTAACCTTGGGTTGGCATCACTTTTGCTAATCGTAAAGTCGATCAAAGGAAAACAAAAAGGATCGAATAAAGTAATTTTTCATGGAGATAGTGGAAACTCGAGAAGAAGCATGGTGCATGGCGAATAGTGGACTAGACGAGTCGAAGACCGCGCGATACTCGTGGATGATTGCATGAAATTAGTCTGTGTGTGTGAGTGTGAGTGTGTGTGTGTGTGTGTGTTTGTGCGCGCGCGTTGCAAGGCGTGGTTCCTTGCCCCCTCTGTGTCGCGGTCGCCACGAGCCTATTTATATCTAACTCTCGCGAGTTTACCCGACAGAAATGCAACGATCTCTCGGTCGTTAGAGAGAT
The DNA here is from genome assembly GCA_951802705.1 of Netelia virgata. Taxonomy (NCBI): domain Eukaryota; kingdom Metazoa; phylum Arthropoda; class Insecta; order Hymenoptera; family Ichneumonidae; genus Netelia; species Netelia virgata. The sequence goes on along the minus strand of OX637867.1, from coordinate 13,374,787 downwards.
CGAGAAGGAGGCACGCGTACCTACAGTAACGCGAAGCGAAAGAGAACGGCACAACTCCGTGGCGGACCGGCCCGTTAGAAACCGCGCCGCTTCTTCTTATGCCTGAAGCACAAGGATATATATACCACCCTATACATGACACACGGTCCGAAAGTCGTCGCGCGAATAAGCCACCGCAATGTCGGAGAGGCTCTTTCGTTGCTTCCACGCTTCGATGGATCGCTGACAGCGATAAACCGAGCAAGGGATATATCTCGGGAATAAATCGGCAATCATCTTTGCCGCGGATGATAGATATCAATTTCATTCTTCCTACGAGAAATGGTTTTCATAGATCGGCCGATAAAATTAACCTCGTATAATCCTATGTTCTGTCGATCGAGGAATTAAATACTTTTTCATTTCGATAAACGGATAAAAATTAAATAAACTTCGGTAATATCCGTTCGATAATAGTATTAACATCAATTCGCATAATTCATTAAGTTGCAAAAATCACTTTTCTATCGATTTAAATTGAAGATATGCTGTATTTCTGTCGATTCGTTCTTCGTTCACTTTTTGAAATTATATTTAAGTTTATATTTATTTCTCGAATCGTTTGTCAAATTATACTAAATGGGATAAAGGGAAACGGAAGTATGGTTTAGTTATTTGGAGTACGAAGTTAAAAAATAACTTTCGCGATCGTGAATTTGGGTATCGTCGCATAATTGACGAGGGACAATTTTTTTTCGAGATTTCGGTGGCCATGTGAAAGTTATATTACCATTCGATACGCCTGTTTTGTTTTTCTAAACGGAAATAATTCTGCAGGCCAATGTAGAATGAAACGTCTTAATTTATGATAATAGTTACCACTCCATTATTAATACACGATAATAATATTAATTTAATACTTGGTCAATTAATTCGTTAATTAATTTTGAAAAAGCAATCGGGGCTAGTTAAATTCTATGTTTATTCATATATACGTATTACTCTGTACAAGTGCCGGATAAGAAATTGCGTTTCGTTTTATTGTTCTCAATCTCTTTAATCGTTTCTTAATCGATCTTATATCGCGAGACGACCTAAGAGAGGCCTTCTCGCGTTCGGTTCTGGCGCGATGCCGATTCGCTGCTCTTTTCGAAATACTCGTATAAATTTCTCGTCCAGTGAATATGAGTGAGTGAGTGAGTGAGTGAGTGAGTGAGTGAGTTAGTGAGTTAGTGAGTGAGTGAGTGAGTGAGAGAGAGAGAGAGAGAGAGAGAGAGAGAGAGAGAGAGAGAGAGAGAGAGAGAGAGAAGAGGAGTGTGATTCGTTTAGGCCAATCAAAATGTTGACTCTCGGTGCAAAACACGACTATTATGCGAAAGAACAACGATTTTATCGTTTTTGGTAGACGAATGTCATCCTAGGAGGACTCGAGGTCGTTTTTTTTAAACTGAAAAGATAAGAATCGTGCGAGACGTTCGCTATAATATCGTTTCTATACATCGTATAACCCATAGCTTCTACCGGTCTCGGTTTTCGCAGGTCCAGTTAACAGGTTTCAGAAAGTGGATCAACGAACGATGACGCAGAGAACGATTGGATATACGAGTTTGGATGATTCAATCTGCTACTGTTTCTATGCGCGGCCTTATTTCGAACGTTGCCAAAACTCGCTCGTTCTCGATTTTTTTTATACAGATCATTCGATCGACTTTTTTTTCATGGCGCGACGAATTTGTTGACATTTTTTTTCATCGTAACAATGTTATTCCCCGTCGCGATGAGATCATTTTGATCAAATAACACGACTCGTCGTAAATTATGAAATTTATGACAAGGAGTTTTGGAACTCATGACGATTATCAAAATTACGAACTTGCGAAAAATGTTCGAGCTTATAATAATTAAGGAATCTCCGAACTTACGGCTTAACGGCGTAACTTTCGTTCGGTAAAAAAATGCTTTCTCGTGGAAATATTAAATGCAATTTTAAATCGGATTAATACCTCTTTCTCACGAGTCATTAAGGGTGACAAATTATACTTTGGTATTGTTTAATTATTTCAATCGTTAATTAAAGATTCGTCAATGACAAGCGATAGAATCGATTATTATGAAAACGACGGTGTTTTAATAAAAATTAATTTATGTGAGGATAAAAATTGTCGAGCGAGCAAGATCGAGTTGGTCCATTGATTTCGTTCAATGAAGAAAAAGTGTTTTTGTACAAAGACGCTTCGCTTGAAATCGGACAAACTATAGTCGCTCTTATTTTTCGTTAAATGACTGAAAAACTTTACGCAACATTTCTAAACCGGGAATAAAATTCCGTATCTTTCAATTACAGGGGTAAAACTCCGGTTCGATAAATTCAAACCGACAACCTAAACCTTGAGACGAATAAAAAATATTGCTTTCCAAAACATCAAAAAAATTCAAAATTTCAGATAAAATGAACTGGTTTGTCAATTCCCACGAAATCGAATCCCAAACGGAATTCACCACGAAAATTAGAATTGCCCCATCCCTCATACATCGTTCGAGCGAAAAATATGTTTCTCGTAATTCGAGAAAGAACTGACGAATCCAAAAAAGTTGGTTTTCAATCTTCGAGCTAACGTCCGATGCGAGGTGAAAAGAAAATTAGTAGATAAAAGTAAATTATTAGAATCCTACGAAGGAGAAGAAGGACGACGAGGCGGAAGAGAGGCTAACTGCTGCTAAATAGTTTGGTACTTCGCTCTCTCCTCTCCAGCTATTCCGGATATCAACGAAGACACTCTCGAAACTCTTATACTCCTGCTTTTGACCCAATTTCGAGTTATCTCCGGAGGCGCCCGAGAGAAGTTACTTACTACCCACCCCTCACCCCTTTTTCGCTCGCTAACTCTCCCCTTTTCTCACTCTCCGCCCCCCCCCCCCGGCCCTGTCTCTCTCCGTCTCTCGCTCTTTCAACTCAAGCTTCGTCGTCTTTGCTCTCGGATGCTCGAGAGAACTTGAACGAGCATCGCGAACTTGTGTAAAACATAACAAGATCTGCTCTGGGACGCCGCTCGCGCGCACCCGAGAGGGGCGAGCATCGCTTCGCGATAACTCGCTGACATTTCGTATAAGCACCCCAACTTGATGCCCTCTTGCGTATTTTTGTATTAATAGCTCCTATCTTTTATCTATGTATGTAAACGGTGTTTACGTATGTACGGACTCATATTTTATGGAACGTTGTTGAAACATAAATTATTAAATATCATTCGATGTATATCTATCCATTTCTTTATTATTTATTTATGCAATGTTTCGTTCACTATTAATTCTCATCTTTTATCCACGCAGGTAAACGATGTTTAAATATTTACGAAAAATTTATATTTTATCAAATAGGAGATTATATGTGATTATATGTGATGTAATAATATTTATTCGTGCGACTATTCATGTATTTAGCAACAACAAAAATGAGCGGAATATTGATTCCTCCAATATTTTATGAGGTAGGTCGTAAAATATATATCGTGAATTTTCAATCGGGCCGTAAAGCTCGAAAATTCGATCGTTTCGAAATCACGAGTCGATCGAATGAAACGCACGAGGGAAAAGCGCATACCTGTATTTCCCTCTCGACAATGATGACCGTGGTCGAAGTTATTCCTCTATCCCGGAACACCTCGCACGTAAACGCATCAACATCAATATCCGCCCCTCGATCCGGGCACGCACTTTTGCCCACCTACTGATTCGTATGGTAGGTACATATATATATATATATATAGGTACGCATATACGCAGGCATCGATATTTATCGAAAACGCTGAATTCCCTGATGCTCTCACTTGGCTCTGCTAGCTATATTCCCCTATGCATACATATATACATATAACACACATATACAGATATATATATATATTCTCGATTCAATAGGAAAGTTCACTTGTTGCGCTCAGGTTAAAGCGGATCGGGCGCCCCTCACGTACGAGTCAATGAAAACCGTGATGACTGCAGCTATATATTCTCGCTATGTATCTATAGATAGATACATACATACATATACATGTACGCGCGTGCCGCTATGCGGCGAGCTTTGTCGAAATAGTTATAACCTTTTACAGCGCACTTATTTTTAATGATAACGTTAAAAAGTTTTTTTTTTCGTTTGTCCTCATTATCTCATTACGTCGGCTCAAAGTCTTCGATTTTCGAAAGTTTGGAGTAGGTATTATATAAAATAAAAGAAATCTATTTTCATCGATGATAAAACGATATTGTATGAATATTTATTCAAATCTACCGCAAAGCGCATAACAAATTTCTTGACTGAAATAAAAAAAAAAAATTAGAATATGTATTCACAGAACCGAATTTATTCTTACGACGGTGTGGCCGTAATAACGTCGCAAATTACATGAAACAAGTACCTACGAAGGCATACGAAGAAGGGAATAGGCATAGAAGAGACTGGGGAAAGAAAAAATACAGAGAGGGACGAAGATAGGACGAGAGTCTCGAATAATTCGGTCGATGCGCGAATTTCTCTCTCTCTCTCTCTCTCTCTCTCTCTCTCTCGCTCGCTCGCTCGCTCCCGCGGGCACGAAGTTCGTCGCCCCCCCGGAGTATAGCGAATAGAGCGGATGATTCATATATCCCTTCCCGTAGTATGTTTGTGTGGCAGGACAGAGGCCAGGGGCAACAGACAAGAGAAAGAGGGAGAAAAAAAGAGAGTCCGGGGTAAGGGGTTGAAAGGGGGGGGGGGGGGGGGGGGGGATTTTTCTCTCTTCTATGTGTATCTCGCTCGTATTCTCGCGAACGTACCAGCGTGTCTCGGTGGTATGGCCAAAAGAAAATGCGGCAGTGATGGGCCGTGTAAGCTCTCGACAAAAAATAGTTATTGACGTAGCGCCATCTCTTTCCCTCGTACCTACGGCCGTTTGGTACCTAAGTCTGCCAATGACCGGTCCGATGGCCAATAACCGTTTCAGTTACGACGGTTATACCCGCCCCCGTTCTTCGTTGTCGTCCTGACGCCGACGACGCCGACGACGACGACGACGACGACGACGACGTCTATACACTCTGTATAGCCCACTTCGAGCAACGGTGCCTTCGTTCGCCCGCGCTACACCTCTCAGATGTGTATATATTCTTGGCGTTTCGAGCGACGCGCTGCAAGGTCAACAAACTTCTCTCTACCCCCGATAAAAAAGAAATGAAACGGGACGGAGGGCAAGGTGGGGGCGGGAGGGGGGGTGAAACGGGAGGAGGTCGAAACGGATAAAAAAGAAGAGTAGCAAGAAATAAGGGACGACGGAGTCCCGAGAAGGGGGATAGGAGACTAGGGGGGGAGGAAAAACAAGAGATTCTTTCGGATGGCGCGAGAGAGAAAGAGAGAGTGATAGAGAGAGGGAGAGAGAGAGAGCGAGAGAGAGAGAGAGAGAGAGAGAGAGAGAGAGAGAGAGAGAGAGAGAGACAGACAGACAGAGAGACAGAATGAGAAGATTCTTCTAGCAGGGCGTACGTTCTGTTTGGATTTGGAATTGTTACAGTCGCGAGTGCGGAACCCCATTTCTACCTTCCTTTCTCGCTGGGTTGTTTTTTTCTGTGTGTATTTTTTTTTGTTTTCCTTACTTTTACTCCGCTACCGATCGCAAGAATGGTGTTTCGATCAGATAGGCGGAAATGGATCGAAAGAAAAATAATCGAAAGAAATGACGTTCTTTTTGGACGAAAGAATTATTATCGAGAATTGATTGAAAAAAGATTGTTTGAGATTTTACGAAAACCGTTATTTATTAGGTGTCTTGTCAAAAGAATGTATCGACCAATTTCTTTTTGGAATACGGTCATATCCGTTTACAACGTCGATTCACACTTCTTCTGTAAACGGAGGTATTTCGTGTTCGAGTCAAAACGATTTCGGTTCGCAACTTTCTAGAAAAAAAAACGGTAGGCATGGCTAGTCCCCCTAAAAAAGTTATATTGGAGGGGGATTGACGCCCAGATTAGAAATTTCATTTCCATAGTTTTAGTGAGCATCTGAACTTTGGAGAGGACACGAACGACCCCCGTTTACAGAGCACGTATACTCAAAACGTAGGTAGGTGCAATTTTTTTATTTGCTTTTAACGAGTTTTTCGTGTCAGTGATACTGCAGTATAAATACAGAAAATTAATTTCACAGAAATCTATATTTTTTCTTAGTTTGGCCCAAAGTGGAGCAGGGGCGCCTGAAGAACTGACGCCATCGGGAGGAAATTGTTTATTTCGGAGATGAAGACAGCGAGTAACAGTATAGATAATAGCTTTAAGTTTGCAAAATAGAAGAAAAAAAATGTCTTTCATAATAAAATGTGTTAACAGGAATGCATAGCACATGATTTATTGCCTTTTTACCCGTCCAAACTTAAGCCCTTAATTTTAAACAAATGAAACGACGTATTTTATTCCTCATTTGCCGGTTTTAAAATTACGCTATCTTTATTCTTTGTTAAGTTATGATTTTTGGAGTGAAACATTGCTTTCCTGCCGAGTTGCTTTATTTGTTTAACAAAAAATATATGAATATATTGTGTTTCCTATAGTTTTATGATTGATATTTCAAGTTGAAGGTTTCGAACAATAGTATGAATTTTTTCGAAATTTGTTAAGTGTATTAAGGACTGAAAAAGAGTAGGACTTGAAATTCACACGTTTACAGGCGGAAGGTGCCGAAAAAACGCTTACATTGAGAGATGCGTAAACATTTCGACGTCAAGTAGTAAAAAGCGATTTTCAGTGGGCGGTGAAAAATAAGATTTGTAGATAAGTTGTATGTAGGGTTGCGTGGGGCACACACCGCACACGGTCGCCCAAGATGGACCACACGGATTTGGCGCGAATGAGCCGATGACAAAATTTAAATAAAACAGCGTTTCTATATTTTGGCAACTATATGTCGGGAATTCCGGGACCTTTGAATCGTCTTCGAAGATTCCGACCGCAAAACGGGGTTTTTAAGTAGCTACTAGCGATACCCGACATGCGTTGCAATGCCGTTTTTGTGTTATAACTTATTTTATAGCGAATGTCATTGATAGAACATTTTTTAAATTATGATCATTCAAGTGCTTTTGGATACGCAATATTTTTAGATTTGCCATCTTGAACGTATACAAATAAATTAGAAGGGTTTCCTACGCGTGAACAGGTCACATATATAGCTGTATATGTGTAAAGGAGGGATTTTCTGAATTACATCCATATACTTGTAACGATTGTCCCTGTGCTTTGTTAATGGTCATTGCAAATGCGAGTCGCGCCGGAAACTGCAAACGTTTGAATTCGAATGGCATATCGGTTCGTATGGTTGGAATACGTGGCAATAGTACATCTTCTCCTTTAAATTTTCCATTGAAAATTGGAGCTTCGATGATATTGTTCATCATATTTTCCACTGAAATCCTGGTACCGTTGCGAAGTCGTGGTGGATTAATTGAAACGTGTGGCGGTGTGCCTGGCAAATCAAGGGCATTTAAGAATTCAGGTGGATAATTAACAACTTCTTGATTCATTAAAGTATCAATCGATTTGTACGTTTTGGCTTCTCCTGGTATTCTGTTTTGAATCTTAGAATTTATATAGTTGATATCACTGTTTTTTGCTGCTAATATGACACGTTCCCTTAACCACTTATGCCTTTTGAAAGTATGTGCAATATTTTCAAAAACTTTGTTAATCTATTCGCCTGTTGTTACTATTATTTTACAGAACTTCGTACGTCGTACGTACTCTAACAGTTTCCAGTCTTGCTTCTCGCTGCTCGTCCGTTTCTGAAGCTCATAATTTTTATTCTTTCTTGATTGAGGAGTAGAACGACCAAAACGAAAAGCGAAATAAAACACACTCATTTGTTTCTTCATTTGACAGCAAATATCAAATTAATTATATATGAGGTATTCCACAGGAGATCGGCAATCAGACTGCCGGCCCCTCTTCGATTTTGACCAATTTTTTTTCCGTCATAGTACTTAATGAAAAGAGCAAGTCATGAAATTTTAGAGTTTTTCGCCATTTTTTTTAGTTATGAATTTTTGAAAATTAAAAAAACAATTCAACTGCAAATAACTCTAGAGCAAGACATTTTTAGTAATGTTATAAGTGCGTCAAATTATGGATCCTAAACTGCTTTTTGATAAAATAATAACGAAAAAATTATTTACATATTTCTCGATGTTTTTTTTTGATAAAATAAAAAAACATCAAGTACCTATGACATTACCGATTTTTTTCAATTTTTTCGAATTCCTCTTGCGATTTCGAAAAAATCTAGACTAGTTTCATAGTGGAATCTCGATATTCACTATTTTTTTTTAATATTGTGAAAATTATGGGAAATTCAAAATTTCAATGCAATTTCAATATAGTAAGCGAATAAGATAGGAACCATTTATTCTTGACAATAATAATTTTATTCGTGTTTTTATTCAATTTTTGGTTCAAAATTTTAAAAGATTAAAATTTTTCTGAAGGGGAAAAAATTTTCACGTGATTTTCATTATTCGTTATATCATACTCGACCATGCATATCCACCTTCTTCTATTTGTTTTATCACGAATGCATGACTGAACCTGTGCATATGAAAATTGACGTGTTTGAAAATATGGCTTGCCAGCGGCAGCCGCTTCGCCATTTTGGGCAGCACCTACTTGGCGGCGCCCGCACTTATTTGTCAGTTCGAATGCGCATCGAAATCCAACAATTTACCAAATATCATGGTCAAGTTTTTACCGCAAGAGGATTACGAAGCTGCTAAAGTACGTTTGGATTCACGATTCAAACAAACCAAAAGTATACCAGGAACGCAACAAATACATTGCATAATTCCCGGGAATAATGAAGATCTCAATGTAAAAAAAATTTCATCTTCGAATAATTTTGAATCTTTAAAGATCTGAAAACCATCAATTCACGACTAACATTATTATTGTCAAGTATTAATCATTTCTATCTCAATCTCTTACTATATTGATTGACTCTCATCGAAATTTGGATTTTCCCATAATTTTCAAAATATTGAAAAAATCAGTATAGATCGAGATTACACGATGAAGCTAGTCTAGATTTTTTCGAAATCGCAAGAGGAATTCGGAAAAAAAATCGGTAACATTGTACTTGATGTGCTTTTATTTTATATAAAAAAAAAAAAAACACTTCGAAAAATTTGTAAATAATTGTTTCGTTATTCTTTTCTCAAAAAGCAGTTCCGCATAATTTGACGCACTTATAACATTATTAAAAATGTCTTGTTCTGGAATTATTTGCATTTGAATTCTTCTTTTCGGAATTTTCAAATATTCATAACGTAAAAAACAAAATGGCGAAAAAAATCTAAAAATTTCATGTCTTGCTCTTTTCATTAAGTACTACGAGGAAATTTTTTGTTTGTCAAAATCGAAGAGGGGTCAGCAGTTTGATGGCCGATTTCCCGTGGAATACCTCATATATATATATATATATGTGGGCAACTTTTCTTCTTGCAGAAAGGTAAAAAAAAGAAACCTATCGAAATTGGAGCTCTTAATATTAATACTTAGAGGTATTGCGCTAAACGGACATCTCTATTTTCCATTTACATAGCACAGCGAAAATTTCGTTTTATGTTTGGAATTGTATACCACGGTCATGGCATATCAAATGAGCTCCTAGCATATTCTCATAGAGAATTGAATTCTCTACAAAAAAGATCTCTTATAATGTTTTGATAAACTTAGCCACTTAAATATTCGAGTTCAAACTTCAAAATGTATAAAGATTCATCGCTTTTTTAAATATTACAGAAAAACTATTGACTCTATTGAAAAACATCAAATAACTTTTTTTGTAGATCATTAAATTAAGTATAAAAATTCTTTAATTGATAATTAATAAATATTGATAGATAGTTTTTTAAGACTTTAGAAACTTATTGTTTGTCAGAAAACTGATTCTGTTGAGCTAGTACTTGTTACAATATCTACAAAAAGATGGACAAAATACGCATGTATCATTTTATTCCCAATAACCGTAAACAAATTGTTACATCGATTTTTTAAAATCTGTTTTGTAACAAAAATTAAGTTTTTAAAGGTTTAAAAACCTATGTATTAATATTGATTAATTATCAATTAAAGAATTTTTATAATAAATTTAATGATCTAAAAACATAAAATATAAAAATGATGAATTTTTATACATTTTGAACTTTGAACTCGAATGTCATTTGAATGGCAAAGTTTATCAAAAAAGTATAAGAGATATTTTTTTTGTAAAGCATTTAATTCTCTATAAGAATATGCCAGGAGCTTGTTGGTAAATATGCCATGCCCGTGGTATAAAATTCCAAACATAAAAGGAAATTTTCCCCGTGTTATTTAAGGGATCACGTACAGTTAGAATTTTCAAAAAATCGATTTTTTTTACATTTTCTAAAAGTAGCACATTTGAAAAGTATTCTGTGAAAATTTTAGACGAATCCGACTGTTGGGTATGGAGATATGTAACTTTGAACGGAAATTTTTCTTCTGCATGTAAATCGTACTGAAAACTTTGAATGCGTTTTTCTCGAAACTATGTTTTCGAACACGGCGATCACTGTACCTCGGAAACGGCTTTACCGATCGACTTGAAATTTTGCTCACTTTTTCTAGACATAATTGTCCTCCGGATGAACGAAGGCTTTTTCTATGCGATTATTTTTTTTTTTTATAGCTGAAAATGTGAGCAAAATTTGGGTCGAAAACACAACTTTGACTTCCAACATCCACCGTTTTGTGAAAAATCATAAAATCCTTCGATCAACCGGAGCATTATGTCATTAACTAATGATCCCTACTTTTATTTTGATTTCGGACGATCCGGTGACGAGCTGCACTGATCACCGCGGAGGACCTTTTTTTTTGGGACCCCTACGTTACGTGCGGTTATGGAAAAATTTCTGCATATTTTGCAATGAAAAACTTGTATTATTTACTTAAAATATATGTCTTTTGTATGGAAAAAGATTTACGATTAATTATTTAAATGTGTCCCCAAAAAAAATTCGCAAAAAACCCCTTTTTTCGAAGTCCTAACTGTACGTGACCCCTTAAATGGAAAATAGAGATGTGCATTGAGTAACCTCTAAATATTAATATTGAGAGCTCAAATTTTGACAGGCTTTTTTCTTTACCTTCCTGCAAGTTGCCCAAAAATGACACAGCCTAATATATACTGTATACATAAATTTTTATTTTGTTTGTCCCGTATGCGTTTATTTTTTATATAAAATTATTATACTAATTGAAAAACCTTCGCGAGCATGCGCACTATGACTCTTCAAATTTGCATCGCAATCGGATGAATGACATCGGAACTCAGTCGGGGCAAACAAATAACCATTCTTACATTTTTTATATATAAAGATAACATTATAATATTCGAATACGATTTTCCGCAAACCACTAAATTTATTATAAGAGCTTTTCGTTTATTTTTTATTTTGCGACTTTAAGCTTAATTCAAAAACATCGCTTTTATAACAATCGGTGCATTACTTGAATTCATTCATTTTGCCATGCCTATTTACATATTTTGATATATTTCATTATAAAGTGGAAATACGGGATTTTACATCGTTTTAAAAAAATGTAGACAAATTGTTAGAATCTGCCGAACTCATCCGAGTGCGAGGGTGCGTAAACACGTTCGACTTCTCTTATTGGGTTATGACAGTGAAGTCTTTCACCCAAGTACGGATGTTTCACCATTAATTTCTACAAGGTCCAACCATAGAGGGGTTTTCGACTGGGATTCACGGCCATTCTGATCGCTGGCCGATCAATTTTGTAAAGGTAAGAGAGTATAGATAAACGAGTACGTTTGGCTCACCCTCTTTCATGGTTGCGTTGTGGTGACGATATGTAGAGGCTGCTACGGCGTTTGAACAGTGTCTTGTGATAACGCAATTGATGAACGACTTGGTTTTCACAATGCTTTTATTCGCACAACACAACTATATTACAGTACTGACTTTTTAGGTCAACGTTCACAACACAAATATGCGCTCTGTGAGCTTACAATAGTTTCATACATGCAAATAATGAAAGTAACAGGTAAGAATGCTCAGCAGATTCTTTTTGCGACGGAGTATTGGTAGTCCGTCGATATTATAACTAAATTATCCTAGTACAAAGGTGGTCCATTGTATATTAAATTCGTACTGATATTTGGGGGTCGTTTAGATCCCCATTTGCTGGGAATGGGGAGAGCATTTGGACATTTTTTAAATTAACGGATCACTTAGTTTCTTACCTAAATAGACGAGTGGATCTTATATAGAATATTACTGCTGTATTTATTCGTGGCTTTCGTATCGTTCTGCGATAGATTCCCAGGGATCTTGAGAGTAGATGATGGCTCTATGCTTTCAGGTGGGCGATGGACACCAGTGGTGCGACACTCCATACCTCCCACTACTTTTCACTTGTCAGGTACGCGGATTCCGCGAATAGAAGGTCGGGACGGAAGGAACATATCGATAGGGAACGAACATAGCTAAATGAGAAAGATTGAATTAAGGAATACAATCTATTTTCTATGATGAATCGCATAATTGCAAGTGTTCGATCATTTAATGTCGTTGGTCACAGTTGAAAACCTTAATAACCGACCCAAACTCAATGATGTTCGACCGAGCCATATACCGTTATTATAGCAGTAGAATGCTGCCATAATTTCATGCCTTGCGATTGACACCACTAGCCTTGACACCTTGCCTGTACCGCGTCAACGAATAAAAATGATGTCAACTAACATAAGAGGTACTTAAGTACTTCTTTAGCATTGAGTGTCACACCACTGATCGGTAACGGCTGATAATCGCTGGTGTTTATTGGTGGGTTGTGTGTTTCGAAATAAACAAAAAACGTCACCCAAGCGTTCTGGCCGGATGGCTGTCCGTTGATAGGCGAAAATGGAAATACTAGGTATCTTAGGATTTTCCGGCCAGGTGGTTTTTTATGCTGTTATTTGTGCTAGGACGTGGGTAATAAAAAGGCTTATCAACTCGTGGGGATGAGAGAGGATCTATCAATTGTAACCGCCTGGTCGACGGTTCGAATAAATACTCGTGAGTCGTAACAAAAATTTTAAAGAAATTCTTAAATTTTTGTTGACAAAACGTCACAACAAGAATATTTTCCAAGAAACACGGAATCCACCAACTCACCGATTTGTCTTCCTGCAGTAAAGATCCACCGATAGTTGCCATTTTTTCTATCGAGCTAGATTTACTCTGAAACAAGATGAAAAAATGCCACAATTATAAAACATACTGCTATAAACTGATAAAGTAGTAATACGCAGCTGGCCATTCCCCAGCGAGTACGATCATCAACCGTGCCAATCACTAGCCCAAAAAATGGCTAACGACCACACCAGCTTTGCTCTATCTGTCTCTCTCGCGCTATTAGAGAGTTTAGTCGTCGTCGTCGTCGTCGTCGTCAAAAGTTTCGTGGGTTTGCCTCATTTCGCGTCTGGGCTTAGCGTGAGCGAGGTTATATCGCATACAAACGACAGTTTCTGTCTCGTGCGTTACTACGTGCACTTTCATCCTCGTGTCGTCGTAGCCGTCGAACTCCCTCTTTCTTTCTTTCTCTCTCTGCTTCCCCTTCCCATCCGCCTCCTTCTTCTGTCCCTTCTCGGTCTTTATCGTCATCTCTCTCTCTCTCTCTCCCTCCCCCTCACTTCTCCTCTCGGTCGCTCCTCGTTCGTCGAGGTTGTTTTTACTCTATGCGCATAGCCCTCTCGAGACCGGGTGAGCGCTCGTATAACCCCCCACGCCCCTTCGACAACTCCTCGCCCACCCGCTCCCCCTTTCCTGCCCCAACCGGCCCCTCTCTGCGAGCGCAACGAAAAAACCAAGCAGCAGTAGCAAGCACGAGAGAACTGTTTTGCCTGTGGTGCTTTTTAGCCTCGCTCGATGGCCCTGCACGATAGAGGGTTCGGTGCGCGTACCCGTCTCCGCGGGTTTATACGCAAAACGAATTTGGAGTGCTCGACGGGAGAGTCAGGGCGAGAGACAGAGATAGAGACAGAGAGAGGGAGAGAGAGAGAGAGAGAGAGAGAGAGAGAGAGCGAGCTCCACGGCGTTTCAGGAGGGCCTTTAGACAAACTGAGTTAGGTGGATAACTGGGAGGGGAGGGAGGTGGGAACGGAGGTAGAGCAAAAAAAATAAAAATAAAATAATAAAAGAAAGAAGGGAAAAAAATTGGAAGAGAGAGAGACCCATGCCGAGGAGTGCATGTGCGCGCTGCTCGAGAGAGCCGGCAGCCCCCAGAGTCACCGCCGTACAGAGAGCGAGAATCAATCCAAACGTTTCGTTATATCATACATATATTCTTCAACGACCGGGCGATATGTACTCTCGTTTCCAATCAGAATTTGTAATAGGCATGGTTTTTTATTTATATTTATATATACACACACACCCATACACAGATATATATATATATAGGAGTATACTCTTTTTTTCGAAATAGTAAATACGGTAAAAAGCAGACGGGGTCAGGGACTTTTTGGGCGAAAGAAAAATTGCAGAATGAAGAGCCCCGTACCGACCGGAAGCGTCCAGTGTGTGCTCTCTGACTAACGAAAATCATATATATATATCGGAACCTCAAAGTGATTTTAAAAAATTGTCATCGCGAGCTGTACCTACAATATACTCGAATTTGAACGAAATCCAAGATGGCCGTCGTAATATTTTTCAATCTCACGTGAATTTGCTCATATATACATATATATATACGGACGTGATAAAAACAAGCATACGCGCGCTTAATATAGAGAGGCTGGATGGAGAGGACGGATGGGTTGGGAATATGTTGCATGCAAGTATATACGGAAATATATGAGTGTGTATGTGTAAATATAAATTTCTGTTGGAGAGATAGGGATACGGATAAACGATACGGGAGCATATTGAAGAGGGGTAGTGGACTCCGTACAGTTTTGCAACGACCGAATTTTGCTGAACTCGAGAGAGAAAAAGAGGGAGAGTTCTGCGGATAAGGGATGGTGGGAGGAGGGAGAGAGGTTGCAGGGGTCTTGGTGCGATATTTTTTCCCGGCGTGTGCGTTGCTGCCGTTCGATGTAGAGGGAAGGATGTAAAAAAAACATTGAATAGAACAAAATACGAGCAACGAGATGGAGGAAGGAAACAACTGTAGGAAAAACTGCTGGTGTTTCCATATTCAAATAAATGTATATACTTATATATTCAAATATACACTAGCGGCGAAAAGTTTCCGGACAAAAGCTGAAAAGAGTGCCGGAACCGTTTTTTATGCCATTTCGCCGTTGGTTAGCCTAGGCCAATTTAACCAATGCCATTTTAAAGAGGAGGGATTTACTTTCATTTTGGCCTTTTTAAACAATTTTTACGATTTTTTTTACAATTAACACCCAGTTTTGAAAACGACCATATTTGTCGTTTTTTTTGTTGTTTTTTGAGTGCACCCCGTTTGTGGTAAACATTTTTAAAGCATTTCTTTAACCAAAATCATAAAGGAGGAAGTCTAAGGTTCAATTTCATTTTTTAGAAAATTTTCTCCGATTTTCTTTCCCAAAGATATGTCGTTTTTTGCGAAAAAATAGACAATTTGAAAATTGCTCCGGAGGACGAAAACGACGAAGTTTACAACACAACCTCAATACGGTAAAAAGTTGTATTACTTCTTGTTGAGTTTACGAGAATTTTTTTAGATTCGTTTTCGAAATTTGTTTTCCATCTATTTCCGGTCAAAGCTCGAACGATCCGAATACCATGAAAATAATATAATTAATTTGTTTACTTACATGTTAAACTTTGGTCTCGTCGAAGAAACCTCTTCTCGCCGACAGCACGCTTTCCACCACACATGGCATCCTCTCCACAAGTTTTTGGAATATCTCTCGGGCTGTTTCTTTCCAAGATCTCTAAGAAGAAGAAAAACTTGTGGAGAGAATGCCGAGTGTGGTGAAAAGCGTGCTGTCGGCGAGAGGAGGGTTCTTCGACGAGACCAAAGTTTAATATGTAAGTAAAAAAATTAATTATATTATTTGCATGGTATTCGAATCAATCGAGCTTTGACTGGAAATTGATGGGAAACAAATTTCGAAAAAAGAATCTAAAAAAATTCTCGTGAACTCAACAAGAAGTAATACAACTTTTTACCGTCTTGAGGTTGTGTTGTAAACCTCATCGTTTTCGTCCTCCGGAGCAACTTTCAAATTGTCTATTTTTTCTCAAAAAACGACGTATCTTTGAAAAAATCGTAGACAAATTTCTAATAAACGAAATTGAAGCTTAGACTTCCTTCTTTATAATTTTGGTCAGAGAAACGCTTTAAAAAAATGTTTACCACAAACGGGGTCCACACAAAAAAGAACAAAAAAAACGGCAAAAATGGTCGCTTTCAAAACTGGATGCCAATTGTAAAAAAAGAAATGGTATAAAAAACCGTTCCGGCACTCTTTTCAACTTTTGTTCGGAAACTTTTCGCCGGTAGTGTATATAGGTAGGTATGTATATACAAATGGAAGAGGGAAAAAGATAAATAGAGAGTTTGATAATTACAAATGCACGTATTAACGTATATTCGTAGCTACCTTTGATAAAGGTAACGAGATCGGGTTCATTTTCCTGGAATTTCAGCGTTTGCCATCAGCAGCTTTCCTTTCTTAATAATTTTCTGTTTTAAGTGAAAAAGGAACTTTTTTTACAAGTATCGGAATTCAAATAAATGAACAATAAAAATCGCTCTGCTCTGCCCTGTTCTTCGATTTCTTCTTAATTATTATAATTATGATTGATAAATTATAATTATGATAATCGATAAGGAATCGATCGATCGTTATCATATTTTTTTTCTTACTCTCAAAGTATCGGCGCATAATGATTGATACTTTGAAGTGGTTGGAGAACGCGTTGCGATCTACCGCGATGGATTAATTATATCTATATATATAGGAGATTATACCGACAGGATACTCGAGCTAGTCTGGACGGTGTCCAACACTCTTGTTCGTCATGGGACGTCGAGGCTTTCACGAGTTTTATTTTATCAGCTTGATTCATCGAACATTATCTACCCGATCGTATCGCGGGCGATACGAGGGACCAAAGACGTGGCCCGTGAATGTGAAATGCATACCAAAGACTACCGGGCCGGTACAGTAGAATGGCCGCACTTCTATCGAAGAATACACTTCGTACCTCTGCATAAAACCTATTGTGTTATACTTGACGGTACTTAAATCGTTTTCATCTTATGTATAATAACGGTACGCCTTGTAGTATATACCGCATATCTATTACACATTGTCATGAGTCGATGGAATAATAATAATAACAATAATAATAATAATAATAATAATAAGGATGAGAGAGAGAGAGAGAGAGAGAGAGAGAGAGAGAGAGAGAGAGAGAGAGAGAGAGAGAGAGAGAGAGAGAGAGAGAAAGAGAGAGAGAGAGAGAGAGAGAGAGAGAGAGAGAGAGAGAGAGAGAGAGAGAGAGAGAGAGAGAGAGAGAGAGAGAGAATCACGACGGATGCAAGGGCGAGATGGGGCGCATATGTAAAAACGGTTTGGTATCTTCATCAACGTCACTGTCGTCGTCATCGTTATCTACGTCTCAGGCGACAACTCCTTGGCTCCTTTTATGTCCTGTTCGAAGCGCCACTAAGCTGGGGTAAAGCCATAAAAAAGAACGAACTTTTTAAACTTTGATTTAAAACAAAAAATTAATAAATACACTATATATTTTTATTTAAATCAATCTTTGATCATTTAGGAACATTATTTTAAATATAAATCATAAGTAACAATGACAAAACATATTTTAAAAAGTCTTAAACCTAGAACTCGCCTAAAGGCCCCAAATTCGATATACTTTGTGCACTCATTATGCCACCAGGCTCCACACTTATTGCACTGGATCCAATCTTCTTGTGGTGGTTCAACATAAACTCCAAGGCAAAGAGGGCATCTAATTACTTCTCGACCTGTACTTGTATTCAACTATTGTAGAGTATTTCTGGAAGTCTTATTTATTTTATTTCTCTTATTCGTTGCTTTCTTATTCTTATTTCTTTCTGCTTTCTCATACAAGCTAAGAATACGCGTGGGTACTCTTTGGGTGCGTACTCTTGCCAAATACGTGTTTTTACTTACAATAATTATCGTTACAATAATTCTAACTGCAAATTAATTTGCCCCGTAGGTTACCCGCTCCCCAAACACCCCCCTCCCCCCGGTTTCAAATCTTTATCTGCAAAGATCTACGAGAATTCGTTACGGAAAATTTTAGCCCGGACACGAATGAACCATCGATAGTGTTTGAGGGTTAAAATAAATCATTTCAGAAAGGAATTCTTTTCAATAAATCCTCGATTTTTCCATATTTGTTGATTTATAAAACTTGTATAATAATCGATATTCTTCTGAATTTTTGTTTTATGTTAATTTATTGCTAAGGTACCCAAATAAAAAAAAAACAGGATAAGAAGAATATTCATCTTCTATAAAAATAACTACACAAATAAATAAATAAACAAATAAGTAAATAAATCCTGTCCGGCTAACTATGATTGAAAAATTGTTTTTTATTTTATTAGAACAAAGTCTAGGAGATCGACCTGCGCAATGGAAAAAGAATCATCTCGTTTATCGTTTCAGTTTGCGCAGTCCAGCGATTAACTCGGTTGGCGAGGTCTCGAGAATTACGGTACATTTTATTGGAAATGCTATCGCTGGTATATGCACACGGAGTGAGGCCGCAAGATGCTCGCTAATGGCGAGAGGGTGAGAATATGAGTACGGTCGAAGATGGAAGAGGGAGAAGAGACAGGCCGGAGCGTCATTACCCTACCCTCCCCTCCCCTCCCCTTGCCGCCCCTCATGCGGCGCACATTATCTAGGAGCCAGGTATGTAGTCGAGATGTGAGAGGCGGTGGTCAGGCGGATCCAGAAGTGCATCGGCCTATGCATATGTGGATATATATATATAGGAACATTGGGAGGGCCAACGCTGCTCGCTGATCCCTAACCGGTGTACCACATTTTATATGGTGTACGTACGACGTACACATTGAGACGGAGCGGAGATATATAATTTCCTATACGGGACGTTCCAGCTCGACTCGACGAGATCCTCGAGTCGAGCTGGAACACCCTCTGCAATTTGCCCTTCAATTTTTACAATGTTTTTTTACACTCCGAAAACACGCGCGGTTTAATTTTAGTTTCTTGCCTTTTTATCATTACCGCGTTACAAATAGTAATGTATTGAATAACAAAACACAAATTTCAATGCAACCAAAGATCGTACGCCGGTGCCGTTAAAATCGATTTTTTTCGAACGGTTTTCAAACGAACGGCAATCTACGAAAAATAGAATCACGGTCTGCTTTATTTTGAAGTAAGACTTGACTATTTGTTTCCACAGTTACCATTGTATTTTTATCAGCTTTTAATATTTTTTACCGCGTGTCACCTTTCGTTTATTGCCGAGTTTTTTTGTCTTCTTTTTATACACGCGGGCCAAAAAAATATGTGAAAAAAGTGTGTAGTTTTTGGGGTCGTAACGAGCACATAAAAAATTGTGAACGAAATCCCAGAGTGCGATGGTTGCCTCTTCGTTTGGCCCGACGCGCGACGCCTCCTCCTATACATACCACGTATGTACAAATATATAAAAATCTATATGTTGTATACCCGCGTACGTATTTCTAACGCACATACACATTCACGCTTATTATTATGTATTATTTGTACACACGCATGTAGCAACAGCTCGAGTAGCTGACCAGGCGTTATATCGAACATGATGGTAAGAGGCAACTTTTCCTGTTGGTCCTGGTGGTAAACACCTATGAACGGCGGTCTCTTACTACGCTTTACGTCAAGGTGCGCCGTAACGCAAGTATCGCTACGACCGTCGCTCGCTCGTTGCGCGCACGTACGGCATGGCCAATTAACGACCAATGAAACGGTCAATGAAATAATTGACAATTGCCGTTTTCCGCAAGTTATTGCCTCTCCTAGTGAACAAAAAGAAATGGTCGGTGCTCGTCGCTCGAAATATGTTCATCGGTAAAAATCTTCAAAAATATATGACAAACAAAAAGAAATAAAGAAAAACTCGATTTTCACTGTCGCAAATTTATTTTTTTGCCGCTCGCGCGCTTAGGACGAGGAAAGATTGCAGATGTCAATAATTTTGTTATCCGCTCCAATTTTCTTCTCACCGTGATCGGCATCGCGTTCGTAGTAACCACTTGCGAAAAACTTGGTAATTTCTGCATTCTCCTACGCGCATTTCTACATTTCGCTATTCCACTACTGTAATTTCATGATTTTATGGCTTTGCCTATTCGTAGAGTTATTTTACGAATGTTGCTTCGACGAGAATTCTGACCGATATGTACATACTTTATGAGCAAGTGGATATTACGATTTCATCTGCTTCTAGCTCGCCACTTCTCTATGACTCTATATTTTCTTGTTCTTTTTTTTTCGTTCTTCGTCTCTCGCTCCTTCTTCTTCGCTACAAGCCACTGAGTAAAGTGGAATTCCGCGCAAGGCTGCAAACTTGCTTGCTTCGTCCTTGCCAGCCATAGAACTTTTCTTGATCCTTGCGCACATACATATACACATACATACACTTATATTTTTATAGCGTTCCCACTTAGGCATTCTATTCCGTTGCTATAGAGTCGTGATTTTTTTTTATCACTACTATTTCTTCCACGGAAGAGTCTGTCGAACAGCAGGCTTGACTCTACGTTGCTATATTCGCTATTTGTATAAATATATGTAAATATAAATGAATAAATAAATATATAGGAATATACATACGTAGGAAGGGACTCGAATAAAAAATAAAAAAATAAAAAATATATACCCATGATTGATCTTGACCAGGAAAACGTCGACGTAAGGGTCTTGCCCGATTCTACATCACGCGTTATTTTTCTTCGCCACTACTATCCTCGGGCTAGAACGGAAATCGATGTCCGTGATTACGTGGAGAGAGAAAGACAGTGAGAGAGAGAGAGAGAGAGAGAGAGAGAGAGAGAGAGAGAGAGAGAGAGAGACGAGCGACGGCTTCGTTTCTCCAGTTTGCGTATACATACGCATATTTTTTCTTTTCTTACGTTCAAACGAGTCTGCGGGTATACAGAAGCCACTTTGCCGTCGAAACGTGTGATTTTACGCAAAACGGGTTTACTCCTCGTGGAGGGTCTTGAATCTTCATTCTGGCGCGTCATGGTAAGCCCTCGTTCGGCGAAACTTTGTACCGGAGGCTTTTAAAAACAATTTGCGAAGCGATTGGTGACAACAATTTTATTGACATAAATGACGCATCGAAATTCGAGTCTTCTTTTTAAATTCCATTCCGCGTATTTATATCAATCTTGATGATCAAGATCATTCGTTTTTTTTCATCCTGATAAGAGTTTCCTTTTTACACAATTTAGTTTCGGTCGAAATGTGTCGGTAATATAGTCGGCAAAGAAGAATTTACAAGTTATCACAGTAATCAATTATCGGTAACTAATAATCAAAAATAATTATAACAATTAATATTAGATAATTATTATATAAGTATCGACGAGCCGGGGTTTTCCATAATGCGTTTGAAATCAATCGAATCGCTAACTACAAAAATATAATAAACTCCGTCAACGAATAAAATCTTACATTAGCATCGGTGAAGTTTCCCTATGCCTGATAGAGACCTAGAAGCCTCGAGAACCGGAGAGGGGAGGAGGAGAAAGAAAGAGAGCCGGGACGTGTACCTATACTCTCGCGTGGATCACACCGTAAAAAAAAAAAAAAAAATTTTTTTTTAAATCCATCAGTCATATTTTTCCAAAGGACCGGGTAGATCGAGCAAGTAAAGGGAGGAGACCGAAGTGCTGCTGCTGCGCTGACTCCGGATCGTGAAAACCGGTTCATGCGGTAGAACACTCATCGTCGAAACGTGTGTATACGTCTCTCTCTCTCTCTCTCTCTCTCTCTCTCTCTCTCTCTCTCTCTCTCTCTCTCTCTCTCTCTTTCTCTCCCCCCCCCCTTTCTCGCTCTGTATGTGTGTGTCGGTGTCGAGAGATAAAGAGAGAAAAAGGAAGATGGAAACGAGGATGCAGTCGCGCGCGCGCGGGTTTTCGTTCGTTCATAGATATATCTATGTATATATAAAGTACCTCGTCTCTTCCTCTTATTCTCGTTCTGATTCTTCTTCTCCTCTTCTTCATCGTCGTCCTCGTCATGGCTCATAGTCGTCCCGGCCGTGAAGACGCGAGCAAGAGAAGAGAGGAGAGGAGACGGGAGAGAGCCCATCCCGAGTGTAACGGAAGCCGCAACGCACAGCCGCACGCGGATTCTCGTTTTCGCATTTTTTGCCCTCGGAGCGGTCGAGAAAGGGTGAGAGAGAGAGAGAGAGGGAGAGAGAGGGCCAAAGAAAGAGAGAGAAAATGAGAGTGAACGAGAGAGAATGAGAGAGGGGCAGAGAGAGAGAGAGAGAGAGAGAGAGAGAGAGAGAGAGAGAGAGAGAGAGAGAGAGAGAGAGAGAGCGCTTGAAGAGAAAAGCCGAGCACAAGACTCATTGGCGGGTGTGGTTGGGCCCCCGTAGCTACTGCTACTGCACTCTGCGGCTGCTGCGGATCTCCGGATAAAATCCAACAAAAACAACGAAGCCGTTAGCCCCCGTTGCATCCAATGTATATGTATATGCACTTCGTGTGTGTGTATATATATGTGTATATATATATATATATATATATATATATATATATTCGTGTACGCGTGTATTTGAGCGAGGGGACCGTGCTAGATTCGAAGAGCGCGGCGAAACGAACACTCTCCGACTAACGTATATATATTTATTTATGTGTATATAGTCGCGTAGGTAGCAAGAAATGAGAGAAAAGTGAACGAGAAGAGCGATCCTATTTTGCAAGAGAGATATAGAGAGAGCGTGAACTTCAACTTCCCCGCTTCGGCGGGCAATAGTGACGTCCCGCGGGGAGAGGACGAAGGGATGCGGCGTATGATTGGAGGGGGTTCGGGGAATGAGCGGGCAGGAGGGGGGGGGGGGGGCGCAGCGCACCGGGAAAACGAGAAATCTCTCGCGAAACGCTGTACTCTTGCAACGCTCTCTCGCCGCCAACAGCGAGGAAGAGAACTTTTTGTCCTTCCCCGGCTATAATTAACCTATCGAATATCATAATAATAATCGGCACGGGGAGGAAGTAGGGTATGGCCGCGCCTATACGTATAAGTATATATATACAACACGCATCCAGACTACTTATGAACTCTATATAGTGGATGTACACGTATCTATGTGTATATATGTGTGGTTCGAATAACGAGGACGATGACGATGATGATGGTGATGATGATGATGATGATGATGATGATGATGATGATGACGATGATGACGATAATGATGATGAGGAATAGATCGAACGACCATGTTAGATTCACGATTCGAGCGAGAAAGCTGTGCAGAAGCACGCTATGTATAACGCAAGTTGAAAACTGGTTTACTTGTTGCACCGCAGCTCCGAGTCCAATGCTCGTATATAAGATATATATATACGTTATGTATGTATAATATAGGTATATACGCAAGTGTTTTCCATGAACACTCGGAACATATCCGCAATTGCCGCGGTTAATGTCTTCGAGAATTGTAAGAAATACGAGAGAATACTTTTCGTTACTTGATTCATTCTGAGATTCGAACGAAATTGCGGAGTAGCCAGGATGATCGAGTGTCCTTAGAGTTGAGAAGCCACGGACTAGCATAACCACAAGAATCCAGGCTCGTACGTTATTACGATTTTATAAAGAGCGATTGATTTAGGTATGAGTTTTAGGAATTTTGTCACTGGACCGATTCGTTTTTATTCTTAACAAAACATTGCTAAATCGAAATAGAATATATAAGATTTATCTCGAATCTGCTTTGTCAGAGAGCACGTTTCCGAGAGCTTATACTATTTTCAATGATTTTTTCATCTAGCCGTAGGCCGAGATGTACTATAAAACAGAATGAAAAACAACAACAACAACAACAACAACAACAACAACAATAATAATAATAATAATAATAATAATAATAATAATAGCAATAATAATAAGGGATGTGAAAGAAATCGAAGAACGAAGAAGAAGTAGAAGAAGAAGATGCATGGGGCTGAGAGTCAAGGTACGTGCCTCCAGGGACGAGCCGCACGCACCTGCGTGCCCAGCGTCCATGTACCCGGCATTACTAGCTATACTGTAATATATATATATATAGTTCATCGAATGTGAGCGAGGGAAGAGTCCAGGGACTCGCATCGATGCATAATTACGTTCTAACGAACTCTTGGTGGAGAGCTAAATGCTCGCGAGAAGCTGCGTTATATAGAACAGTGTGTACAAGAAGCGTCGTGTAAACTCTCCTCATGCTTCACCTTCCTTCCGTACGAATGTACGAAAAAAGAGCTAAGTACACGCGCGAATGAAAGTTCAAATATCTACCTTTTCTCTCCCTGTATATATATATACACGCGTGTGCGTGTGTGTGTGTGTGAGCGAGAGAGAAAGAGTGAGAGAAGCGGTAATATATAAGGGAGGGAGAGAAATAGGGATGCTGTGGAAATATCGTCGGCATGATCGATACACGAAACGAGTAAAAAAGAACAAAGTAGAATGTGGCAAAGAAGGGATGGAAGAAGAAGAAGAAGAAGAAGTTAAGAGGTGAAGTGAAAGAGAGGAACGAAGCACGAGGAAAATATGCGCGAGGAGACAAATCACACACGACGATGAAAAAGTTGTCCGGGAGACTCGAAGCGAGCAAACGAGGTGCCAGATGGATGGATCAGTCATCGACGCATGAATGACAAAGAAAAGAACCGAGAAGAAATTTGTTGTCTCTTACTACGACAATTATATGATTAATTAGCGGACAATTAGGTGAAAAAAGAAGGAAACCAAGTGTCGATTGGCTTACTGTTGCCATGAATCATTTTGTAATATCAATTAAGGCTGATTGAATAAATGGATCGATCTAAGGTTAATGTTAAAAAAAATGTTTAAAAAATTTGAGACATTTTTATTTTTCGTACATTCGGAACGAAAGTGAAAGTGATTTTTCTGCGAACTTATCGGAATGAAAGGCGATCGATGATAATAAAAAGAATGTGCATATCGTACGAGAAATGAGTTGACAAAGGCTGCGATAGAGAGCAACGAGAAAGGAAGATAAACCGAGAGAAAGACGAAGGCACGTTATAACGGGAAGGGAGTGGAGAAGGGAATGAAAATGCCGAAAGAACGAAGAGGAGGAGAGACGGGGAGAAAAGGGAATACGTATATGCGTATATTTCGAATACGATATGGGAAAAACGGGGTAGAGGGCAAGGAGGGGATATATTCTTGGCAAGAGCGAGCGGACGCAACAACTGTCCCCATCAGTCATCTAGACGGTGTGTGCGACTATAACGCACGTACTGCAGTAGCGCGTTTTCTACCACTAGTACCCTACGACTCTCGCTGGTAATACAGCGCCAAAGTCCATAGCAACCCGTTCCGCACGGCACAAGTCCGTGCTCCAACGGGCGAGATCATTTTGCCCGCGCTCTCGAAGAGAGTGAAAAAAAAGGAGGAAGAACAAGGAGAAGAGAAAAAAAAGACAAGAGGGCAAAAAAGAAGATGCGAGGGAGTGAGGAGACGAAGAAGAACGGTATAGAGCAGTGTCGCGAGCGTCGTAATCACCGGATCCACCACGGGCGCTAATGACTGCGCGAGTTCAGCCTTTTCGGCGCTCACTCTTTCTCTCTTTCTCTCTCTCTCTCTCTCTCTCTCTCTCTCTCTCTCTCTCTCTCTCTCTCTTTCGGGCTACGGAGAGCTCTCGAGCGTAAATTATAGAAACTGCAGTAGAGCGACTTCACGTGTACAAATATATAATGCAGAAATTCCAGGACCGAGCTCTGTGCTGCAACGAGAGAAAGACAGAGAGGAGAGGCGGCGTTATTTTCTATTTCAATGCAATTCATTTTTTATTTAAATACGATTGACTTTCATTCAATACGATTCAAAATGCGTCAGATTTGTATTTAATGGAATTAATTTTTTGTTTTAATAAAATTAATTTTTACAAAGCCCAAATTTACCGATCGGTCAATCATACGTTGGTCGAATGATACGAACACTGTCGAAAAATGATCAACTTCGTTTGAGACAGAATTCACTTCAACTCGAATTTAATTTATTTGCATTATGAGATAAATAGTTAATAAAAGTAATTAATAAATATTGCTATGCTGGAAATTTAGACTTATCGATAGGGACGATTTATCAAAGATGATATTATTTAAGCTCTCGCTGCGATCACTGTTCCATTAATATTATCTTAACTTACTTAAAAATAAATAGGTAGGTACAAGAAATTCTAAAATTTTAATTTGACTTTAAATATTCAAAATTGAGCTTTTTAAATCCGATATCCTTCAGATGAATTTAAATAAATTTACTATTTTGTGAACATATTTAATTTATAAAGTTCGCATTAAGATTATCAATTTGTACTAAAATAAGAATTTCTCTACGAATAATATAAATTTCGCTATCTTTATACTTAACGAAGAATGACGAATTATCCGAATGAAGATGTAAACCTGATTTTCCAGAGCTTGACCATGGTCAGGCTAAAGAGTGCTCGTGTCTCGACGCGGAGAGACGAGAAGAAACGCGCGGACGACAGAACGCATACGGACAGGTAAGCGAGTATTCGATCATTATCCGCGCTCTTCTCTCCGATGAGGATATAGTGTGTGGAACACAACGAGGAGAGGGAGAGAAAGAAATAAGTAAGAGAGAAAAAGAGAGGTGGCGAGAGAGGGAGGGAGAGGGCGCGGAGCGGGTGAGAGTGGGAGGGGGGGCAGAAGAGAGAGAGGGAGAGAGAGAGAGAGAGAGAGAGAGAGAGAGAGAGAGAGAGAGAGAATGCAGAGTCCCCTGCGACCGGGACGCGGCTGTCTGATCGGTGCGCGCCCAGGTCCGGGCGAGCTCGGACGAAACGCCCGTTGAGAAAAAAAAAGCCGATACGATCGGTCATCCCGAAGAGAGGAGCGCATTCACGCCACTGCTCCACACATAGCCGTGTAGTATAGGGTAAAAAAAAGTGGGGTAATATGGATCACTGAAATTTTTTTGCAGTCTACCGTCGGGATAGAATTGGAACGTGATTTTATTCAAAAAGAAGTCCAAAATTGTTCATCAAATTTTTGAAACCGAATATTGTTAATAAATTGTATATATATTTTTTTTCGAGAGCTCCTGTTTTGCGATGTTTCTTTTATTTTTTAAAATCTTCCGTCCCGGCGACCAAAATAGACGACATGCGTCGCTAACACTTTTGAAACGGTTCAACAAATATTGTCGCTATGCTATTATGAACAAAAATTCACCACGATCGAAAGAATATTCAGCGAGGTAGGTTAGATTGTTGCCATTTTCTTATGAAACCTGGCTGCTTGGTGGTAACATAAAGAACACGAACGATAATTTAGAACAATTTGTTTACCGCTAAAAATTTTCAAATCGCAAAAATTTAGATATTAGAGTTTTTAAAGCGATCTATTTTTGTAACTATCTTTAATTTTTTTAAATAAAAAAAAAACGTTAGGCTTCAGTCTCAATGCCGGATGAAAATAAATGTGGGTACTCTACATTGGATAAGTTTTTCCGGCAGCGTATTTGTTCGAAACCCCCGTAGATCGTAGGGTTCATTTTAGATGGTCCATATTACCCTACTTTAGCATCTAAGAAAGGATAGGCCATTTTCCCCCATTTTAAAGGGATAAGAGCAAACTCGAAGATATATCCGATGCTCTTCCCACTTCTTGTGCTTGCTCATCAACTATAGAAACGGCGTGCAACCCACATAAGTGAAGTGATTGAGCGTATGTGTTGGTGTGTACATGCAAAGAGCGACTCGAGGAAAAACTTGCGTTCGACGAAAAATACTCGGTGCTGATAGACTGCTCGTACATTCCAATACATGCTCTGTTCGCTACGTTTCAGACATGCACTGCCTGTACGTATATCCGTACTTACCCTCATAAAAAATTAGACTTTTATATACGACTGTTGCACGAGAAGTGCTCCACGTACATGCGCGGAAACATAAAATTTTGTATTTTTTTCCCTTACAAGAGACACCTCGGTCTTTTGCTATCGCTCGGCGAAGCGGACGAACCATGAAAATTCGATTTACCGGTATAAAGTCGATCCCGATATTGAACTTGCGGACGTGTATGAGAAAAAAATAAGCGTATTCAGTTTCAATCGCGTTCCTTTGAGAATGTGTACCTTTAAGTGCATCAAAGTTAGAAAAATCTTTATCGATTATTAAATCGAATCAAATTAAACAAATTAATTAAATACGTATTTAATGATTATTGGCATATTTTCTTTTAGCCAAATTTAATTTCATTGACCGAAATAAATCAATATTCAAGGCAACGAGAATATCAATAATTAATCATCTTAATAATATGTATTTATAAAAACGGTGTAACGAATATATTTAATAAATATTCTCTAGTTATTAAGAAGTCAACCATCGTCAGAGGGATGATTGTCACGAAAATGATGTTATTATTGTTGCACCGTTTATAATTAAACGACAACAAAAATCCAAATGGAGGGGCAAAGTTGAAAAACAGAATATTAATTATATAAAAAAAAAAAACCTATTCGGTGATTAAAGAGCGAATATCGTAAGTAGACGATTTTTCAGCTCGTTATGAAAATCGTGTACCTTTACACATCGACGTACACGTGTAATAAAATACGTGAAATAACGGCAAGTGTATGCGTAGGTACGTGAAAGTAGAGTGTGCACGATGTGCGCAGAATTTAATCGGATGATCCGATGTTGTGTGTACCCGCTGTGAAATATTCTGGATATAAAAGGCTTGTAGAGCTCGCGATCTCGAATGCAAGTTTTGCTCACGCATCGCGCTCCCCGCGACATCTTAAGGCGTATATATATGGGGCATTCCACGCCAGATCGGACACCAAAAAAATCGGAGATGCTTTTGCATCTCCGATTTTTTTGAAAATTTGTTGTGTTCTAGTATTTGTTGAAAGAGGCCTCCATGATTTTTTTCAATTTTTTTTGTCGAACCTTTTTTAAGATGTTGGTTTTTAAAAAATTACGTTACTTTTTTTAAACGTCCATAACTTTACGAAAAATGGGCCAAATTGGATGTTTTTTTTTTTTTTTTTAATTTTCTTTTTAAACGCCTTTTCGATAAAATATATTGAAAAAAAAATTCAAACCGTATTTCTATAAGATTTTCAAGTTTCAAATATAAATTGTTAATTTATAAAAAACACGTACTGATCGATTTTCTTGAAAATTTTTTTGTAAAAAACTGTCATTTATTCCACAATTTTTAAGCCTAGTTAGATATAATGGGACAACGATGGGATCTATTTTTGTTCGATTATTCAGTTTCCATATTTTAGTTATCCGCGTTGAAAAATATCTGAACAAAATACTATGCACACGAACTACTATAAATATCTATTCGACACTTAGGGATTATTCTCTATGTGTCGAATTAGTTCACAGATTGATTTCAGGAAACAGGAACAGAGGCGAATCGCCGAAGAGCATTTATTTTCCTACACGTTTAAATATTTGATAAATTCGAGATTCAACCGATGAAGAAAATTCTTTAAATCCCAAAGTGTCTTCTCCGTCTGGAATTGAACAATGATAGTTTTGCGTCCCTATTATTGTCTTTGCTCTCATATATCGTTTCTCTAATGATTCTTTGGCCCGAATATAATCTTCGTTAGAGAAGAATCGAGCATAAATATTCGGCAAACAATTCGGTTTTATTGTCAGACGGAGAAGACACTTTGAGATTTAAAGAATTTTTTTCATCTGTTGAATCTCGAATTTATAAAATATTTAAACGTGTAAGAAAATAAATGCTATTCGGCGATTCACCTCTATTTGTTTCCTGAAATCAATCTGTGAACTAATTCGACACAGAGGGAATAATCCCTATGTGTTGTATTTTTTTCAGATATTTTTCAACACGGATAACTAAAATATGGAAATTGAAAAATCGAAAAAAAATAGATCCCATCGTTGTCCCATCATCTAACTAGGCTTAAAAGTTGTGGAATAAACGACAGTTTTTTACAACAAAAATTCAAGAAAATCGGCCAGTACGTGCTTTTTGTAAATCGACAATTTATATTTAAATCTTGAAAATCTTATAGAAATACGGTTTAAAAAATTTGTTTGATATTTTTTACCAAAAGCGGGTTTAAAAAGAAAATTTTAGAAGAAAAAAACGTCCGATTTGGCCCATTTTTCGTAAAGTTATGGACGTTTAAAAAAAAAGTAACGTAATTTTGGAAAAATCGATATCTTGAAAACGGTTCGACCAAAAAAAAAATTGAAAACAATCATGAAGGCCTCTTTCAACAAATACTAGAACATAAAACATTTTCAAAAAAATCGAAGATGCAAAAGCTAAATGGTGTCCGATCTGGCGTGGAATGCCCCATATATATACGTATATAGGATCGGGTATATAGTACGCGTGAGTGAGTGCGTGCGCGTCGACCGCAGCAGCGGCATTAAAACCTCGATATCTGATCGCGCGCGTAGTCGGTGCAACATCTTCGCACGCCTCGTACCCAGATCCAGTGAAGTTGAGGAGGAGAGCGCGGTGAGGGGGGTAAGGTTGGCTACGGCAGCCTCTCATCTTTCGCTCCCTCTTGCTCTCGCTTGCAATATCTCGCGTTCACGATAAATCGGAGGCTCGTCCGGCGACGTCCGACATGCCGACGCCTGTTGATCACGCGTGTATGCAAACGTTTATATAGGTATATATACTTTTTAATAGACATAGACACTGGGACGGGACGTGAAACGAACATCAACCCCTTTTCTCTGGATCTCTCTCACTCTCTCTCCCTCTCTCTCTCGCACGCATAAAACGTTATTTTCAAATGCAATAATTACGTTGACATTGAAAAAAAGTGTTTTCAAATAATAGCTTGTTACATTAGTAATAAATTATTATTTCGAACAGTCTTGACTTATAAAAAAAAGAAATACCAACTATTTACGTTTTTTGACACGATGGAATATTATGGAATAATTATTGTTTTCAATCAATTTCTTCACTTGATTTATATAGTCTAATTTTCAAATCGTATTTAAAGAGTAACGTTTTCGAATAATTCGAGCATTAATTATCATTGATTTTGAAATATTCTAGCGGTCAGTCAACGCAACTCTTTCTATCGTCCCTTCTCGACTCGTTTCAACTATACGATATCCCCTAAGATAGTGGAACGCTCACGTCATCATATACAGGGTGAATTTCATAAGGTATATCACAATTTATGCTAAGGTAGATGGGACCATTACAAACAAAAGTTGCAAATTTACATTCGGGATATTGTCCATAGTTTACGAGATATACATTTTCAAAGTTGGTCCAATCAGAGCGCGCCGAGAAGCGTTGGAGTCGCCCGCTCCCCGCCCTAAATTCACCGGAAACCAACAAAATTTCCTTGTGCTTTTTCTCCGCCCCTTTCAAGTTTAACTATCCTGTCCTAATTCGCGACTTTGGTGGTCAGAGAGACGAAAGTCTTGGTATGGTACGGCACGGGGAGATGGAGCGGCGAGCGCGGGTAGCCAATGATTAATACACTGCGCTGTCTCTGCGGCTAGAGCGGGGAGCGGGCGGCTCCAACGCTTCTCGGCGCGTTCTGATCAGACCAACTTAAAAA
Organism: Netelia virgata; assembly: GCA_951802705.1. Lineage (NCBI taxonomy): Eukaryota > Metazoa > Arthropoda > Insecta > Hymenoptera > Ichneumonidae > Netelia > Netelia virgata. Next base: position 13,342,959 of record OX637867.1, on the reverse strand, counting down.
ATTTATATCTCGTAAACTATTGAAAATATCCCTAATGTATATTTGCAACTTTTGTTTGTAATGGTACCATCTACCTTAGAATAAATTGTGATATACCTTATCAAATTCACCCTGTATATATACATATACTCCTGGTGTCCGACACATCAGGCAGTGCCATCTCTCAGCTCTTTTCGAAAACCGAGATCTTATGTTCGAACTCGGGCATGTTCTGTCTATATATGTATATACCAACCTATAATACCTTCGATTCTTATCAACGTCAGAAACATCACTGGTAGAGTAGGGCTGGCGGATAACACGGCGGGTTAGATCGCGCGGTTCGTTTTTCGTCTCCGACGCGTTCTCCGAGTTTTGTCCGCGAAATAAATAACATCTGAACGAAAAAGAAAAATGAATTACAAAATTAAGAAAAACAATTTGTCAAAATGACTTGAAAATGTAAGAGAGACAGAAAGAAAAGTTTCAATACGAATTCTGCGTAAAAAGTTAAATCGTTGTTTTTTTTTATTATTTTTTTTTTCATTGAATTTCGTTGCCTCACCCTCGTGGCAAATCGAGTCCCGACATTTTGCTACTTTGTGATTTTCACTCGCTCGTGTATCTAACAATAAGCTTCGCTAGGATCTACGCGGTGCACGAGCCCGTATGAAGTATGTATAAGAGGGTCTCCCTCTGTACGGGAAGCGACTACCCGATACACAGAGTCTCCAGGCCCGGCGTCGAACCCGGAGATAGATACTAATTACAACGGTTACTTGCACCAGAGAGGCCAGTACAAAAAAGTTGATTATCCCGGACGAGTGGAGCGAGCGAGCGTTAGAGAAGAGATGAAAAAAAAGAGACGAGGATACCGTGTTGTAGGGAGGCTTGTAAGGGGGAATCGGCGAGAGGCAGAAGGGGGGGGGGGTACGCTCGAGGTATCGGTCGAACGCGGGAAGTATAGAAAAGAGAAGAAAGGATCGAAAAAAGCGAAGGAGAAAAAGGAACAGCGGAGGTAGGGGGGGGGGGGGGGGGGGGGTGTAAAAAACATTATTGCCAGGAAGGAAAGAAAATAAATACATGTACGGGCAAAGTGAAGCTCTGCTTTACTACGCGCGCGCACGTATGTGGGTGTGTGTGTGTATGTGTGTGTACTGTTGGTAGTAGTAGTAGACCAGAAATGCGATAGTTGGGTACGGTATCTACACATGTAGCTAGAGCTCTGGTGCGAATTATCGCAGGAATATATTGCTACCGAAGTCTCCTCATAGCATCTGGTCGCGGCCTATTTTCATAAAAAGGAAAATACGGAATTCCTATTTTTTCTTGCCGTTTTTCTGTTCTTTTTTTTGTTGTATATTTTAACATTTCAAATGAGAAAATTGATTTGGAGTGTTGATTTATTGAAAAATTGGAATTATATTATTATTTCTATAATACCTAATAAATATATATTTTTTAAATATGATTTTAATATACATATGTTAAACTATATATAGGTATGTAGGGTAAGTTCGGGTATTATGGCACCCCATAAGACTTTTTTGGCAATAAAGCTCGAAGTATACGAGATCGAGCAGTTTTTATTGGTTTTATCAGTCGTTGAACTTATAAGTAATCAATAATTAGAAGCTTAAGGCAATATAACTTCAAAAAATAACTGAAAATAGAAGTTTTAGTAAAATTGAACAATCGTTGAAATCTAAACATGGTTGGGTATTTTATGGCCCAGGGACATATTGACCGTAAATGCCGTGAGTCATATTGCCCACCAGATCAAACAATACAAACAATAAATCGCACGTTATTTTGCGGAATAAAATTCACAAAAAAACATCAGTTTCCATTCCTGAGCATTCTTCGTCATCTTACAGCATAGGCATGAAACATGGGCCTCTACCCGGTGGGCCATATTGGTTGTAGGAACGTTTTTGACAAGTAAGATCTAAACTAAAAACAAGTGAACAATTTGTATACAAAATTATCATCGCACTATAGACTAAGAGTTTGCCTACAAAACTATCCAGGAATAATATAAACAGATTTACAGTTTGAGTAGCTGTAATGATGGAAACTTTCCAAAAAATAAGATCGAAATATGCGATTTTGGGTCGCTGGCTGTGAATGACAAGCACGATCTCGTCGCGCCGCACAAATTCACTAAAGGAGGTGAGGGGTTGGGTCGCACAAAGGCGACAGGTATGTTTAACGCTAATGTAGATTAGTTTCGGAGAAATAGCAGTGGGCCATAAATACCCGAAAATACCCTATATATCGATGAATACATAAATATTAATCATAAAATTATTGATAAATATATTATATTATATTATCTATATTTCAATAAAATGATACATTATTTTAAAATATATATCGAGTTTATTTCATTTTCATCGAGGACTACCCAAGTGTTTAGCCACGACAACTCGGCGCGAAACTTTTCACTTTTACGTCTTTGGTATAGCACCAAGGAAAAGAATACAAAAAATGTACGAGAGTGGATAGACCGTAAAAGGTGCGGGAATCAGCGAGTTGCGGAAGGGAGTCGCGCTAAGGCGTTCACTTTTCTAACGATTTGATGGATATGCATACGAACACGAGACGTTGTATCGTCCGTCTATGCATCAAAATCAGGATATACTTTCGTGCTAAATTATACGCCACTTGGACGTGTTGGCACAAGTATAATTGCCACCGAAGTATGAAATAGAGAAAGAAGGATACCGTATGAATATTATACGTAGTAATGGTCGGGGGAAATGGAGGGGCAGGGGGGGGGGCGCGACGAGTATTTATCACCTGTGAATTACGATACTTATGTTTAAATTGTAAGCCCTGGAAAGTATGAGTAATAAATATGCATACATATATTCATCGTCGGTGTGCGTGTGTACATATATATCCTGCGTCGAGGAAGAGAGCGTCGTGCGCGGCTACCTCGTCATATCGTTCGAGGCAGGAAAAAAAAGCTTCGGAACCTGGCAACGGTCGCAACTTTTTTTCCTAGTGGAAAAAATCACGAAAACACGTCGAACTGCAGAAATCGGGCAATAATTTTTTTATATTTTTTGTCGATAAAAATAGAGAGCATATTTAAAAAAAACTGTATTTAAATGAAAATCGCGTTCTCGCGTTTGCAAAATTACCGAATATTAACGGCGTTGATCATCGGAACCTAATACATATATATATACATGCTTCGATACGTTCTCTCGCATAAGTTCGTTCCGATTGAAATATATCCGCTCGAAAAAAGGCCGTAAATTTACGCGAGCTCTGACTACGTGCTAGGTGTAAGAATAAAAAGTAAAAAAAGAGGAAGAGATGGAAGGAAGAGAAAGAAACACGAGTAGAATTCTCGGGGGTTCTTTCACTCGCGATGGGAGGAACTCGGTGTGCCGATCCTCTTTCGTCGCATAGGTAGGTACGTACAGAGCGTTCGGCGGGCATTGGGCGCCGTCGCAGCTGCTTCCATCGTACGCGATATATACCTACTCGACCCATCTACATATATGTACCTATGTGTGTGCGTAGCCATGACTCGAATACATATATATATATATATATATAATCTTGAGCAATATATGTAGAATATAGCGCATGAAAGTGTAGGTACCTGCTGTGCGGGTTGACCGGTGCGAGAGCGATCGCGAATAGGAAAAAAATCTATGCAGGTGTGGTGGTTAGTTGCCTTGGCCGGAGCCACGAGAGAGCCTCGCTGGTGATCAGGGAATGGAGTTGCAAAGCAACGAACGAGGAGGAAGAGGAAAAAGAGAGGAGAGGGATCGCGAGGCGAATGGTGAGAGGGTGGTGGTAGGAACGCTTTGCGTATAAAAACGCGAGAGACCCAGGCCATATCTACATATATATGTAAATGTGCGCGTGCGTACGTGTGTGTCTGTATGTCTATCCATATACATGGATATACATATTATATGAAGTTAATACATGTCCTATATGTATGTAGATGTGGTCTACGTAGATATACATAGGGAATGAAGTAGCCGAGGAAGGAAAAGAGCGAACGAACGAGCGATCTCGTCGTCGTCGTCGTCGTCGTCGTCGTCGTCGTCGTCGAGGGGCAAAGACGCCGAGGAAGGGCGTCGGCCGGCCTCGCCAAGCGCCACTCGGTCAAGCTCACTGCCATCGTCTATCGCGAAATCCCGAGCTCACCGGGCCGTCGAGCGTCGTAGCTCTCATCCAGGCTATATAAATTTATATATACGTATGTATAGTAGAGAGCGCCTGTTTAACTCTACTTGGATTTTATATGTACGCAATTCCGTTGAGCCTGTTCGGCTAACTGTACGCGCTATGATACGGCTAGGAGAATACGTGCCCCTGGGCTCGTCCGCTATGTCCAACAAGATGCATACCATTTGAATTGGAAGGCTACGTTCGAATCGCGATCGCGATTAGCTATCGTAGTTATTGGTTTTTTTTCTATTTTTTTGTTTTTTTTTTTTAATTAAAAACGTCATTTTAGTAAATTTGTCATGGTTATAGGTAATTGTCGAGATAATTGTGACGTTTTTTCGATAAATGGGAGAATGTTTTTTTTTTTAATCATTCGTACCTAATTATCTCGTGAAATCATAGATCGTGTTCAAGTAATTTTTATAACGATAAAATAAAATAATGAAAAACTTTTAATGAAAAATACCGCACAGTTCGTGAATCTGGATTTATTTTAATGGATTTTTCAGGTCTTTTATGCGAGGTGTAATAGCGAGAAGTTTTCTTAAACGGGAAACGAATGCCTGGATATAGAATCATTTAATTTTGCATCGTTACAATTATTTCATCCATGGCGTTGACACGAGAAACTTATGGTTTTTCCTCTTGGAAACTGGCGGTACAACGAAGAGTGAAATTTTCGCAAAGCTTACGGGAAACGACGTTGAAAAATTGCGAACTCGTAACATATTTTATTAAATGTACGCAAGTCGCTTATCGAACTACGACAAGGGGCTGAATATAGCTTCCTATATGCCGCGTATGCACTTTCTCATTTTCTACGAGAAGTTAATTATAAACTCTCTCTCCAGATCGACAGTGGCGGCGCGAGAAAACGGGCCCGCTAAATTCAAGTACATGTTACATAGATAGGTAGGTATAAACGCGAGATGGAGCGCGAACTTGGAGAATATACGTCTTCCTGCATAAATATAGGTATATTCGCCCTGTGCGAGAATCGTGCGTGCTCCACCGACTTTGCTCGAGGCCACAATTATACAAAAGTATTACGCTTGTTATTAAAGTGAGATCGCAGGAATCTTCGTCGTTTATTTGCTCTTGGAGTTCCAACGCGTTCTCTTTATTCTTTTCGATTCGATCGTCGCGACGCGAATGTTTTTCTTATCGACAGTTAAAAGAGGTATCCAGCCTTGTCCTTTTTTTTATTTCACAGACAACTTAATCAACTCGATCAACGAATTTCGTCGTTACGAAAATTTCAAGAAACACCCCTCGATCGTCGATGATAAATAATATGCTTTTTAAAAGAGAAAAGTAACTCGAACTCGAAACTTTAACGATCGATCGAAATTTGTTCGAACGAAACGTATTGATCGATGATTGATTATTTTACAAATCGAAAATAAAAAATAAAAAATTACTGTAGTATTATAAGGGAGATGATAAATAAGCGCGGATGTCGAGTAAGCCGGAAGCCACTCCTCGCTCCTTCACTCCCGATGTCTAATCTCGGCGATCGGGCTCATCCCCGCTACTGGCGCGCACGTCGTCCGTTCAAATAATTAGAAAAAGTAAATAAATAATAAACGACCGAGAAAAGTCGTAATCTGATATTTCATCAAGAGCACGAGATAGCGGATTTATAGTTGTGGTATCGCGAGTAAGCGCGTTATCGGAACGAATATACATGGATAAACGGACACGCAGGACTTTTAAGATATATATATATATGTATTTATTTCAACTAGTAGCCGCGTTTCAACTCGCGAACGAGATCTCGCGGGCTTCCTAGGATTCCCTCATAACGGTCCAGAGGCGCAGTAATACTTTTGAGATGTTTCAGACGAGTCGTAAACCGCGCGGAAAAATGAACGGCAAAACACAGTAGCTGTATACATATAATAATATATATGGGGCTTTCCAGGTCGAACCGACGATCGAAATTCAAACTTATATTTCGGCTTTGGACTCGGCTGAAAAATCAAAACGTACTCAAATCCATTAATAAATCGAAGTAAATAAAAACAAGTTGCAATATAAATATTTCAATAATTTGGATACGATTTTTTTCGTAAACATTCGATGTTAATCGAGACCGATCCATGTCGACGAGTACCTATCAGAGAGGTACACCATGAAATTAAGATTTGTATGTTATGAACTTTGTACGTTAACAAAACAAATCAAATTTATAAAGGGAGAAATCAAATAATCAATATATTTATACAAATGTAAATGTATAAAAGTTATGTTGGAAAGTAAGTTTTGTTTTTACAAAATTTGCCAAAATAACGATGATGATAATTTTCCTGAATTCTCTACTTTCGTGCGTAAAAGATAATATATTGTTGTACAAATTGCGAAATAAAATGAAGAAAAAAATAAAATAAAAATGATCGAATTCGCATAAAACGCCCCGTACCTACCTATACACAGCCTTCGAGAGGTTTGCCTACGCGGGAATCCTGAGGAAATAGTTTAACGCGTTCGGAAAGCTCTCGGAATTTGCTCACTGCAAAAGAGCATCTCGACGAATGTGGGACAAACGTCGTTAGAAGTCTCGACATCTCTTTCGAATGCGTTTGCGCCGTATTTTTATCGTACACCGAGAAATACCGATTTCCGATCCGATACGGAGGACGAAAAAAAATAAAAGTAACGAAAAGATCTCTGTCGAAGTTCGAGGTTCGCGCGGCTCGCGAGGAAATGCGAAGATTTACACGGCCATGGTCGTGCGCGTCTCTCGTCGTTTTAGTTTAGATCTCTCGCGCGGGCTTTTCGCGAACCCTCCAACCCTGAACGAGCTCTTATATAGAAACGTCGTTTGTCCGTCGACCAAAAAACATTTGGCAGTGGTTTATGCACCGCGAACTTTGCTCGATTCAATTTTATTTTATTTAGTCTGTTTATTTTGTTTATCTTGTTTAATTTCTTTATATTTTTCTTTTATTCAAACAATAGTCAGATAAAATGATAAAATTTAAACGATATACGACTAAAAAATTGTATTGTCTTTTTACATATTTTTAACGTTTTAATTTCTCCTAATAAGATAATGGCAAAATTAAAACAATGGTGACGCATGACCAAACTTAAAAAATGATAAATTGTTGTTGTTGTTGTTTTTTTAATGAAAAAAACTCCTTGCTAATTTTGTTTAAAGTGCCCTATATTATTGCGAAGCCTCGTCCAGTTCGTAAATTAAATGGGGTTTCACCATAGCCTGGATCTAAAATCACGCATGTGGAAGCCCCTTTGCAAACATATAGATAAGCGTGTATATATATATATATGCGTCGACGCATACAAGTGAAAAACTATAGACCTATATATATATATATCGAAGGGAACAGAAACGCGAGCAGGGTTCACGATTCAAAGCATCGAACACACACGTTGAACGGCGCGCGCGTTCCTTTTTTTTCGTTCGGGATTTGGCAGAGGCTGACGGTCCAACCGCGAGTTCGCCAAAGGTGAGGATAGAGAAAAGGAGCAGAGACGAGACGAGAAAAAAATTCTATTGAGAATTAAAAAAAGAAAAGAAAGAAAAAGAAAAAGTACAAGAAAAAAAGCAGCACAGGAGAAAAGAGAGTCTTCGCTCTTCGGTGTGCGTCGCTCCTGGCCGTGATACATCAGTCTCAGAGGGAGGAGAGAGAACGGAGTGAGCGGTGGAATAACGCAGAAAGAACGACGCTCGGGCGCCGGGCCAAACTATCTTTACTCGGACAAAGTTTTAATTATCCACGAGCGTGCGAGAGAGAGAGATTTTCTCTTATATTTGAGACGTACCAAGCTTCAGGGTACAAACCAAGCCCAATTATATGAAATTGATAAGAATAATATATATAAATAACAAAATAAAAACAACAAAATAATTAATACAATAAATACATAAATAAATGTATATTTGTTATTCTTTTTATATTATATATATTTATATACTTCTTTGTCAAATTCCATACAAGTAAATGAATATACATTTACTTAGTTATTTATGTTAAGTATACTTTCTTTTGTCACATAAGTAAATAAATGAATGTATTCATTTCGATGGTATTAAACGGAGACAGACTATTCATATCGTGAAAAAACATGCATCTAAATGTCGCATTAACAAAAGATGAAAAAAAAAAAATTTCAGAAATAAATGTCTGAATCGCGAAAAGTTACTGATTACTCGTGTTTAATTGCCTATAAAACGGTTGTAAATTTGCGAGCGCCGATACATCTTGTGAAATTAAATTTATCTAGCAATATGTAATAAGTGTAACGAGAAAATAAATTTAAAAGCCTACAATTTTTGTTTATATAATTACTAATGCAATCAAAAAAAAATTTTTTTTCGTGGATTATTTAACGATTCCAAGTATTGTGCATATGTAATATACATTAGCATTTTTTGTACGAGGGCACACTTCCGGTTCGATCGATGAGTGTAAAGAAATTGTCGTATTGACGGACATATTTTCTAGCCCAATTTTTCTTTTCTCCCTCGACTCACACGAGACGAAGGAAATTCGTTATTCAAGAAGCTACGGAAACGAGATGTCTGACAATCTTATTTCATTAAACTCGAGAGTAATAATTAATAACATGCAGCATTCAAAGGCGCGGGTGATTGCGCTCCGATGATAATTTGTATTTTGTCTCTTTCTCGCGCTCTCTCTCTCTCTCTCTCTCTCTCTCTCTCTCTCTCGCTGACTCTCTCTCTTTCTCCCGCTTCGGCATAGCGCACATAGTGTGAATCATACGACACAACATCCCGCAACGCTCGCGTTTCTTATTATTATTCCTCCTCTGTCTTGTACGGGGAGAGGTTATTCGCGGATCGCTGATATTTTATAATACAAACTTCGAGAATTACTTATCGAGAGCGCTCGCAGCGCGTTAATACGACCGTTTGAGTAAGCAATAAAGTGCTCAATAATGAAACGTAAGCAAAATATACGTACTACATATATATATAAGATTAAATTGGCACGTACATTTAAAAACATTTTCAACCATAATTCAAAAACAAAGGTATGTGGAATAAAATGTATGTGTGCATATATAAATATACGTTTTTTTTTAAATATTCCGCGTATGCACGATATACATACGAAGAAAAAGTCATTCATGAATTCGTCGTTACATTTATTCATTAATATCGAACGATGGCATATTTAAAAAAAAAACGTACAGCGTAACTTTTCAAGTTAATTTTTTTTCAATCGCGTTGCTCATTCAGATTCGTTAAAAACAGCCTTTTCCGAGGATTTCGAAATTCGTATGATGTGTCGCTACAACAATCGACTGTGACGAAGCGAAGGAAAACAAAGGAACACGTTTTCCTACAAACAACATATAGGAAAAATAATTGTTCCGTGATAAAATATAAGAATCCTCGACGACCAACGCCCTCTACAAAAAACCTTGATAATTTTTTCAACCCCTAATATCTCCCCTAAGATCTTCAATTATAATTTATAAACGATGACCACGTTATATGTAGCACGAAAATTCCGTGTCCTCTTTTCTCATATTATATACAACATATGAGGTATTACACAGGAAATCGGACATCAAACTGCCGATCCCTCTTCGATTTTGACCAACAATTTTGCCTTCGTAGTACTTAATGAAAAGAGCAAGTCGTGAATTTTTAGATTTGTTTCGCCATTTTTTTTTGGAGTTATGAATTTTGTTTAATTCCGAAAAAAAAAATTCAAATGCAAATAGCTCCAGAAAAAGACATTTTTAGTAATGTTATAAGTGCATTAAATTATGCATCCTGAACTGCTTTTTGAGAAAAGAATAACGAAACAATTATCTACAAATTACTCGATGTTTTTTTTTATAACATCAAAAAAACATCAAGTATGACGTTACCGATTTTTCTCAATTTTTTCCGAATTCCTCTTGCGATTTCGAAAAAATCTATATTGTAATAGTAAATATTGTGAAAATTATGGGAAATTCGAAATTTCAATGAAAGGCAATCAATATAGCAAGAAAATGAGATAAGAACCATTTATTCTTGACAATAATAATTTTATTCATGTTTTTATTCAATTTTTGGTTCAAGATTTTCAATGATTCAAATTTTTCTGAAGATGAAAAAAATTTCACGAGATTTTCATTATTCATACTTCATTCGTTATATCATACTCGACCATGTATATCCACCTTCTTCTATTTGCTTTATCATGAATACGTGACTGAACCTGTGCATATGAAAATTGACGTGTTTGAAAATGTGGCTTGCCAGCGGCAGCCGCTTCGCCATTTTGGGCAGCACCTACTTGACGGCGCCCGCACTTATTTGTCAGTTCGAATGGGCATCGAAACCTAACAATTTACCAAATATCATTGTCAAGTTTTTACCGCAAGAGGATTACGAAGCTGCTAAAGTACGTTTGGGATCGCGATTCAAACAAACCAAAAGGATACCAGGAACGCAACAAATACATTGCACAATTCCCGGGAATAATGAAGATCTCAATGTAAAAAAATGTTCATCGTCGGATAATTTTGAATCTTTAAAAATCTTAAAACCATCAATTCACGAATTCCATTATTATTGTCAAGAATAAATGGTTTATATCTCAATCTCTTACTACATTGATTGACTTTCATTAAAATTTCAATTTTCCACTAATTTTCAAAATATGGAAAAAAAAAGTAAATATCGAGATTCCACGATGAAACTCGTCTAGATTTTTTCAAAGTCGCAAGAGGAATTCGGAAAGCATTGACAAAAAAAACGGTAACGTCATACTTGATGTTTTTTGATTTTATAAAAAAAAAAAAACATCGAGAAATTTGTAAATAATTTGTTCGTTATTCTTTCCTCAAAAAGCAGTTCATCATGAACTGCTTTTTGACCAGTTCAGGATGTTCATCTTTAATTGATAATTCAGGAAAATTCTTTAATTGATAATTAATAAATATTGATAGATAGTTTTTTAAGGCTTTAAAAACTTAATTTTCGTCTAAAATACGCGGATGATGTGGCAGCAGTATCAGATTCGGCGGAGGGACTGAGAAGTATATTAAGAGCCTTGGAAGGGTGGGCAAGGGAAAATAGGATGGAGGTAAATATGGGGAAGAATGAGGAAGACAAAGATTATGATTTTTAGTAAGAAAGGAAAAATGAAAAAGGGGAAGGAATGGGCATATTGACGGGAAAAAGGTGGAGGTAGTGAAACAATTCAAATATTTAGGGTATTGGTTTACAGGTAAAAATTCAATTTGGCTGCATGGGAAGAAAATGACGGGAAGGGCGCAAAAAGCGATGAACATGGTGTGGGGGGTTTGGAAGAGGGCTGGAAGGGAGGTTATGGAGGAAAGGCTGTACCTTTTAGACACGTTAGTAAGAGCGGGAGCCATATATGGGGTTGAGGTGTGGGGATTGGGTGAAATTGGGGCATTTGAGAGGATCCAGAATAGGTATTGCAAGATGGCGCTGGGAGTGGACAGAAATACGCCGAAATATATTTGGAGAAGCGAGCTGGGGGTGCCAACGTTCGAGAATGTGATAAGGGAAAGGGCTTTGAGGTATGTAAAGGAAGTGTCGGGGATGGAGGAGAGCAGGTGGCCCAGAATATGTTTACTGGAGGAAATCAGGGCAATTAAAAATGGGAATCCGTCAATGTGGGGGGAAGACTTGGTGAAGGTGGTAAAGGATAGGGGGATAGGAAATTTAATAGAAATGATATGGGAGAGAAAGGCGGTGGAAGAAATAGAGGAAAGGATAATTGAAGGGCTGGAAAGGCTAAAAAAGAAAATATTAGGAAAAGAGGAGGAGAAAATAGATAGGTCAACCTACAACGATAACTACAAGTATTTTGGTAAGAAGGAGGAGATGCCGTGGAGCTATTGGGCAGAGGAGGGAGTGAGGGGAAGGAATAAGGAGATGTGGGCGAGGATGAGGTGTGGAAACATAGGAAGGGCGGGGAAGAGAGGGGAAAAGGATTGGATATGTAGGATATGTGAAGAAAGGAATGACACGCTGGAGCATCTGATGGTATGTAAGAAAGGATGAGAAGAAGTGACGGGGGGGGGGGGGGGGGGGGGGGGGGGGGGGGGGGATTTATTATCATTAAGGGGGGAAATTATCAACATGTTAGGGGGGGGGGGGAGATTAAAAGAGGACATATGTGAGTATTATAGGCAGATTGAGGAGGTGTGTAGGAGGAAATATAGTGAGAGGAAAGAAATTGATAATGAGGGAGATCAGATTTAAAAATAGTTTATAGGACTTTGTAAAAAACTTCATGGAAGTTATGCAAATAAAACAAGTTACTACTACTTAATTTTCGTCAAAAAACTGATCAAAAAACAAAATTTGCTGTAAGAATTTGTTTCACGGTTATTGGAAGTAAAGTAAGTACGTGAGAATACGTGAGTATTTTCACGTCCATCTTTTTTGTAGATATTGTAACAAGTACTAGCACATCGGAATCAGTTTTCTGACGAAACATAAGTTTATAAAGCCTTAAAAAGCTATCTATCAATATTTATTAATCATCAATTAAAGAATTTTTATAGGAAATTTAATGATCTACAAAAATAGTTATTTGATTACTTTCAATAGAGTCAATAATTTCGCTGTAATATTAAGAAAACGATGAATTTTCATACATTTTGAACTTTGAACTCGAATATCATTTGAATGGCTAAGTTTATAAAAAAAAAGTATAAGAGGTCTCTTTGTAGAGCATTCAATTCTCTATAAGAATATGCCGGCAGCGTATTTGTATAATATGCCATGACCATGGTATAAAATTCCAAACATAACAAGACATTTTCCCTGTGTTATTTAAATAGGAAATAGAGCTGTGTTTTTCGAGACCTCTAAATATTAATATTAAGAGCTCAAATCTGGACCGACTTCTTTTTTTTATCTTTCTCCAAGTTTAAAGCCTGTTACCAGGATGAAAAAAAAAAGTTGCCGAAAAATGACACCGCCTAATATATATAAAAGTAATATACAATAATAATATATAATAATACATGCATATGGAGCATAGAATGTATATTACTCAACGAAATTTTCGTGGCGCGTTACGGTAGCGAGAAGAGCCGGTGTTAAAGTTGGAATGAAATTAGCAAACAAATAGCTTAATTCGCGCATTCTCCTCCCTCTCTCCTTCCCTCCCTCTCGCGCTTACCTCGAATATGTAAATTTAATAACAGTGATTTGGTGTGGGTGTCCTCGCAACGTATATCCCGTGGGTTAGTCCGTCGGACCTTTCATCCCCACCGTGGTCTTTCCACGCGGATATTATACATCGAGTGTACAAGTTGCGCACGTGTGCCGCGCGAGGATACGCGGTAGCACGATAGTGTACCGAGGAAGTTGAGCAAGGTGGAAGAGAAGCGGTGAGGAGTGGAAGGGGACGGTGAGGAGTGGAAGGGGGGAGGGGGGGGGAGGTATACACACGTTATGGAGGGTGAAGAGGGCGCTTGCATTATGCATGCGTATATTGTGTACACCTGTTGCCCCAAATCACGAAGGAAGCCCAGTTTATACTGCAGCGTTGCACTCGGTGGTGAATACGCGAGACCCCCGCGCGCTTTTACGTTTTACCCAACTATGTCTACCTATATATGAAATGTACGTACCTATATATTCGTGCGCGGTACACAGACCCTCGTGCGTATAGTAATCCTCGTAGTAACACACCACTCCCTTCCCATACCTTCGACAATTTTCTACGCGTATAATAAGCTCGTGTTAGAGCCCCGCCCGAGCGCACGTTTACCGACTGATTTATGGGTCACCAGAGGAAAAGTTACGACGCGCGTATTGTAATCGGGAGAAAAGAGAGCCGGGATATTTATACGTAAGAGTAAAATGTAGAGCGTTTGATATAAAGGTTCGTCGAAATTAAGGTTCGGAAATCGGGTGCGAAGATCGCCATCGAGTTATCAAAACGCAAAGGAAACAAACTGAATCTTTTCGTTGATACGGATATCGCGCTCACGTTTCGTTTGAATATTAATTCGTTATAAATTAATATTAGTCACTGACGGAAACTCGGACGGACACGATGCTACTATAATCGATCTTGGAGTCTGCGAGTTTAATTATTCACGACGCCTACCGAACTTATAATAATGTAAATGAATTTAATAAGTCAGTATTAATAATGAATCGATAACTATTTAAAAATAAAATAATAAATTAATATTCGATCGTTAATTCATTGTTTAATCATCGTTAATTATCAATCAAATTATAAATTTGATCTCAAACGTTCCTTTTTCCTCCCTGATCACAATATGACATTCTCCGAGTTAACACCGTTGTTCATAATTCTATTCACGACCCGTAATACCTTCGCTCGTAACATTGTGAAAGCGACAACGTTCTTTCCAACCCTCGTTACGCACCCACTCCGTTTCATTCAAACTTTGAGAATGTAAAACGACATATATATATATATATATATACACGATACCACTTTTCCGTACACACACATATATATCTATATATTATACACACCCATACACACATATCGTAGGATGCGTGCAACGTCTGTCGCATAGGACCCTTTAAGAGAAGTTTACGGGCTCGTTGAGTCGGTCGTATCGAAAGTTTCGTAGTTCGCCGCGAGAGCACGAGGGCGTCGTGTGTACCTATATAATATGGAAGGGCATGTGGAGGAATGGACCGCTCGGGTACGTGAAAACGATGAACGAGGAAGGGCGAAGTAGACAAGAAGGACGAGAGGAGTATCTACATACATACATACATATATATATATATATATATATATATATATATATATATATATATATATATATATATAGACATATACAGATGGTATACGAGAGTTTACTGTGGGAAACGAGCGCGCATCATCCAGGGGACGCGGGTCAGGTAGCGAATCAGTATACTAAAATGAATGAAGCGCAACAGGTCGACGGAGCAATAGTTGCATGTAGCCCAGCTTATAGAATGTAGAGGGGGTCAGGAGGAAAACGGGGGGCTGAAGAGAGGTAGGAAAGAGAAGTGTGGCGGGAGCCATAGGACTAGGGCAAAACTGTTGGTGGTTTATACGAGAGGAGCGAGTAAAGTTAAGAGAGAGAGTGTGAGAGAGAGAGAGAGAGAGAGAGAGAGAGAGAAAAGTGGTTATAGGATGAAACGATTGAGAGAGCACAAGCAAGCGGAGGGAATTTCGGGTCATAGCTTCCGCAAACAGAATAGGTAAAACAAGAGGCGTAAACCAATTTCAAAGTTAGCGACGACGGTGAGAGGGAAAGAGAGAGAGAGAGAGAGAGAGAGAGAAAGGGAAGTCCGAAACACTCGCTCGTACCTTCTCTCCAACATTTCATACATTTTCATGCATATGGCTGTGTGTGCGTGTGTGTGTGTGTGTGTGTTTGTATACATATATATATATGCTGTATTACGTGTTGTGAATTTCTGTGTAGCTTATACGAAGCTTTACTACCGCAGCTTCTCAACAGCTTTAATATATACACAGGAGGTTGTCGAGTATGTTTATATATATTTATATAAATATGGCCGTGCTCGTATTACCGCGTAGAATCCGCACAAATGACCACCACAGTCTATTAAGCGGTACTGTATTTATCTCTCCTCGGTTTCTCGTTTACACAAATGGATTACGTATGCGCGTATTATTCCCATTTCTCAATTGTTTCCTCGTTGTATAATTTCGTCGACGAAATTGCGGTTGATGAGAAGAAAAGATTTCTTTTGTTTCTTTTTTCAGCGAACTAATGAAAATTAATACCCGTCGAGAAGATTCATTCTACTCGTACGATAAGAACGAAGCCGATTGGGTAAATTTGACGTAGCACGTTCTTCGTTCGCTTTCAGGCAAATCTGTATTTGCACAGCGTGATAATCGTCGTTTTCGTTTCTTTCGAGAAAGATTTTTTCGATATTGAATTAATTTTATTTAATATTTTTGTTACTCGTTTCGCGAATTTGTTTTAACTTCACGTTTTAGATCAACTCGAATCAATTGTTTTTACGGTTTGGAAAGAGTCAACCGAGAAACGAATTAATCGAACGATGACGCGATACGAGGATATAAATATTTGCTTGTTCTTGCTATTTTTCGATATGCGAAATATTGTGGTTCCCGTTGCACTTTAATTTGGCGCACAAAAAATATGGAAAAATTAATTAAATGTTGATGAAATAAAATAAAATAAAATAAAATAAAATGTTTGTGTTACAATAACTGAACAACTATTTGGTCACACACGGCTATAAATTTATCGACATTTGATCAATCCTGTTCCGAGTCGGATATTTCCGGTTATAACACGGTTATTTCCACGTGTTGCCTCCGGCTTTGTACACTCCCACTCGATTATAATTACTCGTTGTTACAATCTTAGTGTTATTATTTATCGTTTCACACGAAACTCCTTGCCGAGTATTCGATGGTCTAAAAGTGAAGAAGATAATACGAAACTTCGGTAATAATTCAAATAAATACAGACGTTAGAAATACGCGCGAACTAGTTCGTCGTGTACATTTTTAATCCCATAAATCTTTGTCTTATTTCATCGCACGAATCTCGAATTCGTCAATAAATTATTAATTCTTTTCATTTTTCTTCGAATTTCATATACAACCCGAAAAAAAGTCCCTTTTAAAACCAAAACTTATCACCATACGAGTGATAAATCATCGATTGATAGAGCGATATTATAAACTAGAAAATTATAAACACGGAGGGAAAAAAAACGCGGAATTTATAAATTATCCTCGCATTTCGGTAAATTAGGCCACTCGGAATTATATGCGAACATGTGCACACACGCAGGATGCAGAATATTCGCGCGCACTTACGAATCCTTTTATAAGCTCGTATCTCGTTTCTCATTCGCGACCCTCGCCTTATTTTTCCACTCTTAACCCGATCTTCTACGCCCCCCCGCCCCGCCCCGCCCCTGCCGCTCGGTGATCCCATGACGCGCATCTCTCGATGCGCCGACGGACCCGCCGGACCGGCCAAAAAAGAAAAAAAAGAAAAAGAAAAGCCGAAGCAAAAAGGAAGCAGATACGCGCGCGGAGGGAACTCGGCTTGCCCAAAATTTGCGTCTCTCGCGTCTCGTCGCCCCTCTCACGCGTCATAATAATCTCCGGTAAGATTCTCGCGACAGCCAAGAAAGTGTCAGTCACAAAATGCACACACACGGACATTAATAAGTACGCGCGATATCCGTGAGTGAGCATTACGCACCGAGGAGACAGTTACAGGATTTTTATAGGTAGGTAGTCGAGACCTTTTTTGTTGTTTTTTTGTTTTTGGCATTGTTCAAAGACCCTCTCGGATTTCGGTTTAAGGAAGTATACGGTGATGACCATGTCTATTTGGCACCGCAATACCGACACGTTATATACATATATGTATATTTCCTATTTTTCGAGAAATATTTTTTAAGTATGAATTTCGAGATTCCTATTATTTTTATAATATGGAAAAAACGTAATAATCTACTACTCGACTTCAGTAATACGCCATATCGTCGATGTTTGACATCGATGGCTGTCATCGGTTCACGCGTCCGGCTTATTATTTGGTTAAGATGGTTAGTGCTACGTCACGTGACGCGTCGCTCTTCGAATACCTCGATTTTTCTCGACTTTATTCCTGAATCGATTGCTTACCATTCCGGCGAGCTTTCGAATCCAAGGTGCCTTATTGATCATAAGAACTCAACGAATGCAACTATCAGTTTTTTTTGTTACGAGTGCCGTGGCTCCAAGTGGCATAA
>OX637867.1:12467402-12654827 GCA_951802705.1 Netelia virgata | reverse complement strand
AGAGAGAGAGAGAGAGAGAGAGAGAGAGAGAGAGAGACAGAGAGACAGAGAGAGACCCCCACAACTTAATAGTTAATATTGCTCAAAATTCTCTTTAAAAAAAGTCTCAAGGTTGATCTTAAGTCATGAATTTCCTTTATCTCGACGTGTGTTTGGCAAAAAAACGTCGACGTGGCAGACAGGGGGTGTGTTCGTAGGGCGCTCGAACGTTACGACTCACGTTACAGCAGGTCGAGAGGGAACTCCCTCTTATACGTAATGCGTAATAGGTAGACGATTATATACATATTTGTGTTTAGTATGAAACTGTGTATGTATCCAAACGGATACGCCTCGCATGTTGAAATGGCAAACACAGACCGGGGGTTCCGTACAGACGAACTTTACCAACGCTACTTCATACATTACATACGTTATCTTGTATTAATTGGCGAAACCTTTGTCCATAGTCTACGGTGTCTGATTCATCCCCTCATTTTCACCCTCCTCGACGATCCTTCCTGGTATTCTCGGAATACTGCAACATGTACGACAAAACAGTAGTATAGTATTGTGGACCTACCGTAGCAGTACACGAACACATACTCAAACACTCGTAGACGCACGAACACATACCCCTAATTGTTTCACCTCACGGTTTTCGGTCGGGTTGTTTGCGAATCCTATTTAATGCAGCCGTTATCTGAGAGTAGATAGAAAATAATTCGCCGCGAAATTTGCACACCTCTGACTCGTAAGCCTCATCTCTCTCTTTCTTTATTTTTTCCACGTCGACACGCCGCATTGCCCGATAGTTTGCGTCACAAGGTGGCTATATCGTCCCTAGATGAACTCATTCCCACTAAAGAACGATAATGAACGGGCAAAGCCCGTATATCAAAATTTACCACGGACCTTCGCCCGTGAGATAAACGGGAGGAAAATATGACTGTGACGACGACGACAGAGATGGGTACACCTGGAGCCTCTTTTTAAGTCTTCTCATGAGAGAATATCGCATGAAAAAGGATTATGTCGGATTGTATGGTGATCTGTACTATGCCTCGGCCCGTTTTCATTTCCTCTCGTTCTAATTGACGCCATAAAAAGAGCTTCATAGAATATTAAAGAATTAAATACTCAATATTCAGTTCTCTCTGGCTCTCCCCTTGTTGGCATCGTATAACGTTACATTCAACTTCATAACTCCCTTCTTAAAAATCGTCGGGCTATTAGTACGCGGGATTTTATAATCGTTCCAGTGTTTCGTCCCTGCAGTTGTGTCTACTCTTACTACGGTGTACCTCTCTGCCATTTCTATAATGTCTCCGTAGTTGGTGGTTGGCTTTTGTTACTGAAAATGTATATATATATATATATATTTGTATATATACATTTTATATGCCAGCTTGTTCATTTCCACTTTGTTTCAGTGTCTTTCTTTGTCGATGGTACACCAGTACGAGAGTAGCTCATAATGCAAAAAAAAACGAGCAGGTCGCAGGATATTACATCGAGAGAGGATGTGCACGAGATATTTTACCCTAAAATAGGAACAAGCAAATGTGTGCCTGTAGAAAAGAAAAATGCGGAATGGATGCATGGTTCTGTTGCTACTTCTTTTTGTCACTCAACATATTTTTTGTTCATTCTCTAGCCCGTCTCTTTCAGTGGTATGTAGAAAGTGCACGTTGCACTCATCCTGAAATATTACTAGGCTTTCGGGTTAATTTTTTAGCAGTTTCCCCTGGGGATGTCACACGTGTCTAGGTACCCTTTGTTTACTCTACCGCATGGACGCTACATCGGTTGGCTCTAGACTTGGCACTCCATGAATATGTTTCATTCCTGACGGATAAACTTACGGAGATACGGGTGTTGGCGATGGACAATTATAAATATTTGTTTATTATCTGAAATTAGAAAAAAATGTGTTTTTTTTTAGAAAATAATAGGTATACCCGTATTTTTATTTTCGACTTCTTCATAGACACTGATCAAAATTGCAGCAAGCCTCACTACTGGGCTAGGAATGTTTCGTGAATTCCTAAAAAATATACAATTTTATAATATACGATTATTGCTCGCTTTTAATATTTTGAATTTATCTATTCTGCTCAAATTTCCACATATACAACGAACACTTTCTATACCAATAAGTTAGACAACTATTATGATCGATATTGTCCTCGGGCGTACTTTCGAAAAGCTTTCCGAGTTTCGGAGTTTGGGGGTCAACGGTGTCAGCGAAATGACATCCAGAGAGTGTTAAAGTTATACTGAATCGTATCCAAACTGTCAAACAGTTACAATGTTACAATGGAATTGCAATAGATGCTTCGTCCGCTAATGGCAAATACATTTATACAGGCACGTATACTCTATAGTAGTATAACACGCGTTCAAATATCTCTCCATGTATGTTAATGAGCCGTAAACTAACGTTCATTCGCTGGCTTTCCATAAATTAGCGTTCTGTACTTCGTCCACCGTATCGAGCTCTCCGTACTTCGTTAAACGTATCTTGATGATACGTTCAGGAAAAAGAGTTGCGAAAGTACGATAGCTCATCATCGTGAGCTAAAAGACCCCTAAGAAGAAAAACGTAGCCAGATACTTCTATCCCGTCCATGAAAACATTACAAAGGTCCGATATTATTATGCGATGAATGAATCTTACGTATTAAGCGTCGTTGTTCGGTGATATTTGTAAGGCGAATATGCACATAATATTCATTTATTATTTTGACAATTTTCTATGCGATTTTTGGACGAGTATTTAGTGCGTGACGTTGGTCGTTGTCAGAGTCCTGATTATCGACAGCTTATGTTCCCGAGAGGTGCACAGCTGTGGGACAATCATTTCTTACATAGAGATAGTAACCGCAGGACAATGTCTATACAATAACAGGAAGGTAGGAAGCATCATCCCATCGTGCGTGGTTAAATCCATGATATACTACTCCGCGTTACCAGATATTGGTCGGGCTTAACTAGGTAAGCTTGTAACGTTGAGCTCTGCGAGTATATACGTGTTTATAATATGGATGTTCATTGAGTCGTGATATAATTGAGCGCTTGTGACACTCAGGTCAACAAACTGCTCCTTGAACTTGTTTCAACGTCGTCTAAGCACCCATTTGGCGCAAATGCTCATTCACTGCGACGGCTCATTCTCGATGATTACCCATTTGCCTTGAAGCTCATTTGACGTTGTCAGTATCTCCGGGGGTTGCGGCATCTCTGCATCACCCCATCAAAGTCCAGGTCGATGACGACCCTTATCTGGGGGTGAAGGTCGATATTCATATCCTACTCGCGGGGGTAAATCGTAGGATCAATTATTGATTGATCAGAGTTATCTATGTACCAAATATATCAAAATCATGGGGTTGGTCTACTCCTACAAAATACCTCTTGCTCCTTATCGCAGTAGTAACCCCTAGCTATCCGTAAGTGTAGCAACGATTAGGGAGTCGGTCGTACATATTTAAGGCTTCGATCGGATAGATGCGGACATCGGCCCGCTCATGCTGCTCAGTTCGTTATTCTGCTAAAACCATATGCTCCCGTACAATATCGAGATAATTGCCCGATAATGTCACCGAAGCTAAAAAATGCCTTAATATAAGCTGGGCTCGATATTGCACCGTTCAACGAGATTTCGATCTTGTTTCTTGCGTCAGGGAGTCTGCGGTAACTACGAGTTACGACGTTGATTAATGACGCACTAAGGATCGTGGTGCGCACCATGTGAGAAGACTCAAAGGGGTTGCTTCTAAGTAGTTCAGAACCACGGGTACTTCGGATCATACAACACACGTATATCCATACAAACTATACATCATTATAGGTTTCCGGTTAAATCGTAAGCTTATCTCATGACGCGATCACTGCAACGTTGTTACATGATATTGCGAGGCCGTGTAATACGAAAAACACTACAAATTTATCGTGCGTACACTTGGAAATTGTGGGATTACTCTGTGACAGCTGGATATCGAAAACAATCAACCGATCTAAAGTAAATACAAATCCTTTTCATCGAACGAAATATATTGAACGAAATATATCAAATCGTAATTGAAATCGGAATTCTCAATTACTTTTGCCTCACTGAAGTTAATGCTTGACTGAGTTTTTTGCAAATAAATCTTACAGCCGTCATGAAGGTTATTGAATTAAAGTATCTTTTTTTTTATTGACGTATATGAAATCGAAAATTTTAAGCAAAACGAGGCTTCGCATCGAACGATATGGGTTATTATTGCATCTTCGATTATAAACATATATTGCATCGTACTGACAATGGACAACAAAACTACTGATTGTCAGTCGTCCCAAACTGCGTCATTTAAAATCTTTATTCTGTCACACCTGCACCCTTCTATAATTAGGATATTTCTCAGTGCTTCTGTAAGAACAACGATAAGTGTTGCAGTATATGACAAAGAGACTCGGAATACGTCATATCTGAGAATGTTCCTTCTGCAAAATAACTTATATAACAGACCCGTAGAATTATTACTGCTACACGGAATTAGATTCACGTGTATATTCTTCGATGGATATTCCCATTGTAAAAACGTTCGGATAGCGATTAGGGTGTTCTCACTTTGTCGCTTCGGCTACAATATAGTATATACATAAATACACACGTCGACCCACATTATACATACAACATATAAGGTATGTGCTAGTACGTTTTACGTTGGTAAACTTTTCATTAATATATCTATATCCAACAAGTGCACTGTATGTATATTAAACGCATAAACGCGAATTACAGGTACGTGTTTAAAGCCGCTTGCCGTCGTGTACTTGCGCGGCCGACGTTATCACGACGATCATGCGAAGCTAGAGAGAACATCACCGGCAAGAGGATGGGACTTGGATAGGGGGCCAGGACTGAGGGGTTAAAGAGAGAGGGGCGAGAGAGAGAGAGAGAGAGAGAGAGAGAGTGGGAAAAGCTATATCCCCGTGTGCGCGCGTTTGTGCGCATGAGGCCGTTCGAGCGTACATTCACTGCCGAACATTAATTATACCCAGGGATTATTAACATCACCTGGCTCCAATGAATTTCAGAGCTTGTGCCGGCGGTACTTCGCTCTGGTGTATGCAAGCGGTGCGTGTTCAAAGGGTGCTTACGTCGAGTGGCGATGTGTGCCGTCGGCAGTGGGCGCACCTTGGTGAAAATCCAACTCTCACACCGACAACATCGGCATCATTATCCTTATACCGCGCGGCATCTATCGGTACTCGCGCGGTATACCTACGTATGTACGACTAAACAACGATAGAACGAAGGGAGTTGGCAAAGTGCGATAGACCGACGATCTAGAGCGCATGACAAATCCTAAAAGAGGTTTTCTCACTGGTGGCCTGAATCATTAATGAATTCCATGCCAGGATTATTCCGCTTGTTGGAGTGGCCTCTACCGAGAGAAATCGATTAACTCACACCCACCCTCTATACGCTGTTCCTATCATTCCACGGCTTCCCTTATTTCTCTCTCTCTCTCTCTCTCTCTCTTGCTCTCTCCACCTAATATGGAATAACAAGCCTACGAATGGTTCGGTTTCTCGCTCGCCGGTTTCTGTTTCCGCTCGCCGGTTTCCGGAGATTGACCAAAGCTCTCTTTCAGCATAAATCCGTAATACTCTTTCTCTCTCTCTCTCTCTCTCTCTCTCTCTCGTTACGAGACTCAGCTTTTTTTTAGCCGGACGACCCAAGTAGCATTTGGGAATACGCCGAAAAGCCTGGGCAGTTTTTTTATAGAGCATTGCGACCGATCCAAAGTGGCGGAGCGATAATTCCCAAGAGTACTATTTTTATAGACAGTCCTTTTTTTTTTATACACGTGCTCTTTTTTCATCCTCGCGATATCAGTCTTTGTCCGTATCTCACTTAACTGTGATTGTGATAGTTACACATATATATATATACACATCACACACAACAAATCAGTACGATATGGTAGACAAAAAATATCGCTATCGACCAGGGTATATATGAAGCACCATTCGCTCACCTTTTTCTTATCCCATTCCTCCTTCTTTTTTTTCTCCGCCTCTTTTCTCGTCCACTTCTCACGAGCTCTTTTTCCTCCTCTTTATCATACATTGACGGGAGGAAGTGTTTTCGTTCTTGTCAGCTCGAAGATTGGAACTACGGCAGGCTTGATTAATGTCCCGAACGTATGGCACATAGGGGGGGGGGGTGGGGTGGAGCATCGACCGATACCCTTAGCCGCGTTCTTCCAGATGACACTCCGGCTGATCGTGAATCGGTGAATCCCCGTGTTATGGGAATGATGCTCTTGACTTCCACACACCAGGCAAAAGTTGTTACCATATACATATATAAACATGCACATGGACACAGATACATAGCACCGATGGTGACGGTGCCGTTATCGTTTGTGGTCTTGTCGATTCCATTCGCTGCCTGTCTGGTATGTATATATTGTATATACGCGCCGTGGCAGAGGATTGATGGGACGCTGCTGAGTGCCAATAAAATCATTGAACCACCTCTACTACTTCGCGTAAATCAGGCTATAAATCGGTACTGAGGCTACACCGATTAATTACCGCTTCGCAGCCCAGCAGCCGTTCCTCCCACATCCCCGTTCTCATTTTCTTTCGCACATGCTACGTGAACCATTTATTACATACATATACATATATATTCATGTCTAGCTATACGCAACGTTAAAATACGTTAAATCTATACAGGGTGTAGTTACGAACTACTTTTTTCATGTACGTGTTCCGGATCGTTCCACACTTCCGGCTGATGGTGATCACGAGTTTCATACGCCACAGTTAGCCCGTTTCATGAACCAGTAGACTACGCTGTAGCACAGCCTCGTTGTATGTATTACGTGCCTCACCTTTTTCATTTCGAGTCTCTGTGTTCGAGTCTGTATGTATGTGTGTGCATGTGTGTGTGCGTGATTGGGTGTGTGCATGTGTACGTCTGGCTCGGTTCACTCCGAAAGACGGAGTATACATCGGAGCTGACCAGGCTTCGGCCAATTTGCAGTAACTCGGTCCACTACTCTCCGTACGAGCACCTTTTCCGGAAATACTGACTAAAACCGTGGAAATTTGCGACTACTGGTGCAAGAAGAAAATGTACGGTGGTACATATATATATGGATATATATATATATACACTAAAGTCTCGTATAAGCATATAGCAATGTCGGGCAGACAGTTTCTATATATACAGACATATACATATATGGTATACCGTGAATGTGGAGGAACCAACCGCTTGCGGGATTTTTAAGAGCGCCGCGGGAGCTTGGATAACAATTCCCTCCCGGCCAAGGTAAAACGTTGATTCTTTACGATTTCGCGAAGCCTCTTCTTCTCCTCTTCTCCGTAGCTCCCTTTATCTTTCGTACGTTGGGCCGTATATATGTACGTATACCCATATATGTATAGTACGACGATAAGGCAGACTACGATATATCTACGTTCCCATCGTTTCACTACTTTTGAGCGGGAGGGAACCCACAGAGTGCATCTAAAATACATTTTACCCTCCCCTTGGCTATATCACGCTACCTCCCTCGTAGGTACGGGTTAGCTGCCCGTTCATACTTTCATGGGTGTTACCACCGAGGTACTTCGCTGGGCAACGAAAACCCCTTGTCTCTGGATATCTCGGTCACACTTTCGAAGATCATAATTCGTTGAAATGCGTACATTGATTCGTTACAGTTCGTCGGTAATTAACATCTCCGTTGATTATTATAGCTACTTATGAAAGCAGACGAGGGATTTTACACGCTTGAATAATTTAATGTGATGGTAGAAGATGGAAAATATTATTACTATGATTGTATGAAAGCATAAAATAACGTTTTACACATGTGAGATACTATTGACGGAACGAAATGTTAAGTACAGAATTTGTTGAAATGATTGTTTACAGCCGAGGCATTGGAACTGACAGCGGTGGCTGGCTATATGGCTCGATTACCGTGCAATATCGAATCTCCTACTGGGAACGGCGTAGCCATCACGATCCTTTGGTATCCCGATGAGCCCAGCATGCAACCGATATTCAGCGTAGATGCTCGTAACGACAGCCGAGTTCAGACGAGACTCTGGTCCGATCCAAGAGTATTTGGCGAACGTGCGACTGTAAAAGTCGGCAATCGATCGGCCGAGCTTGAGATCAATCCGCTTGTACAAGCTGACCACGGAGTTTATCGATGCAGGGTTGACTTCCGTGACAGCCCAACGAAATATTACAAGATCAATCTTACTGTGATCGGTGAGGCAAATTTATACGATGATATGGCATGAGTAGATTAATGATGTAATGTGTGGAATAGCAAGCTGAAATCTTCATGATAACCTGCATATGATTATTTTCGTGCTTAATTATGTTCGTTCAGTATTGTGTTTATTAAGGGCTCAGATACCCCTGCGCGCGCTGAAAACCGAATAAATTCGAAAAATTAGTATAAAGGTTATATGGTGGAAAAAAATTAAATTGTTGATTTTACATTTTTTATTAACTTTTCAGCTATAAGAACAAAAATAATTTTTGTTTAACTCTTCGTTTATAAACGTTTTTCCGGTACCTTCCGTCTGTAAAGGGGGGTATTTGAAGTCCTGCCGTTTTGTCACTCAGTTAATACACTTAAAATTTTGTTAACAAAATCATGCTACTGTTCAAAACCCTCAACTTCAAATATCAATCATAAAATTATAGGAAAACAAATTGATTCATATATTTTTTGTTAAATAAATAAAGCAACTCGGTAGGAAAATGGCGTTTTACTTGAGAAATCATAACTTAATAAAAAATAAAGATAACGTAATTTAAAAACCGGCAAATTTAAGGTTATGAGTGAAGCTATGAGACAAAAAATGCGTCGTTTCATTTGTTTAAAATGCTTAAATTTTGACAGGTAAAGAGGCAATAAATCATGTGCTATGCATTCCTGTTCACAATTTATTACGAAAGATATATTTTTTCCTCTATTTTATTAACTTAAAACTATTATCTGTACTATTACGCGCTGTCTTCATGTCCGAAGTAGACAATTTCCTCTCGATGGCGCAGAATGCGCGTCACTTCTTCAGGCTGTTCCATTTTGAGCGAAACTAAGATAAAATATAGATTTCTCTAAAATTAATTTTCTGCATTCATACTGCAGTATCACTGACACAAAAACATATTAACAGAACAAAATTCGTTCGTGTCCTCTGCGAAGTTCACTTGCTCACCGCAACTGTGGAAAGGGTCCTGGAAATTTCAATTCTGGGCTTCGGTTCCCCCTCCTATATAACTTTTTTTTTAGTGGGAGGTAACCACGCCCCTCTGTTGTTTTCTAGAAAGTTCCGAATCGAAATCGTTTTGGCTCGGATCCGAAATACCCCCGTTTACTGACGAAGTGTTAATATTAACATTATGTTTTACGGGTATAAATGGACTACTCATGAAGACTATGACGGCTCCTTGTCGACATAATAACTTCACCAAAAATTATCCAATTAGCAAAAATAAGAAAGAATCTAGTAAAATAATGTAGTAGTTATAGTGTGATACACGGATTTTTTTTAAATAAAGCAATTACAGTATTTAAAACTTTAATATACAATTTAAAACGCAAAAATAGTTCTTGATAATTTATAAAAAATTGTCCAACCAAGAAATTAAAAAAACCTCCCGTCACATTATAGAAACAATTATTATCACGATTAAAAGAAGAAGGTTAGAAAATATTAAAAATTTATTGAGCTAGCGCGCAGACACTCTCTAAAAACATACTTTCGAGAAAAACTCGTTTAAAGTTTCTGATAAGTTGGTACAACGTGAACTTATGGCTAGTTTCCCATTCCCGTTTCGTACTCTACACCTTTTTCCTCTTGTGTCTTCGTGTTTTTTTATGGTTTTCTGCAATCTATTGTCAATTCTAAATTCTATAAACGTCGTATAAACGACCTTGTTTTCTAAGAAACCCAGGTTTTGCGAACAAAAGAAATACGAAACGTAGCCGTCGAGAGGGGCGCGGTAGGCGTTCCAACCCGATGTCTGGTTACATTTATTTGCTATAACTTTGTAAAGGAGTGGAATTTTCTTAATTTTTTTAAAATTCTTAAAAGTATAAAGAATAAAAATCCGTAAAAAAAAGTAAATCGATTTTTTGAAAGTTTCAGGGGTATGTGAGCCCTAAATGGAAATCTGTACGCTACTTTGTATCTTATGAATACCCTGGGTTACGTCGACCAAACTAGATGTGGATTAGCAAAATTAAGTGCTCCGCGGTTCAATGATCCGTAAGACGGTTGACGAAAGTTTCATTGATTACACGTTCTATCGAGCCATTTCGAATGACCCGATAACCCCCTCGAGTTCGTACGATTTTCTCTTAATTAATAGATAGGGGATGCCAGCAACAGGTGTTTTGGACCCTTGGCCGATGGTATGTATATCGGGGTCCTGGAGAGATTCAGTGTCGGATGATTGATGGAACATTATTCCAAACTACCAGAAGTTTGTGAAGGATTTTTTTTGCATAAATAACCAAGTCTTCTCAGGCATGCGAATTGAGAGCTGAGAGATCGAGGAAAAATCCCTTTTGGGAGCTTGCACCGCAACAGCAATCGAAGATGGCCACGTACTCTTCCAATGAAAAGCGACAAAACATGATTTTACCGCTTGACCATGATATCATCTAAAATGGATATTCTACAAAAATATTGCTTGTAACAGATCAAATGTACCGAAATATTCGTTTGCTGCAAAGGATTATAGATTGTTATTTGGTCGTGAACGTATCGTGAATGTGTTTTATAAACTGCCGACCTATGCCCACTGTCTGACGGAAAGTCGTTTTTCTCTTGTTTGTTATAACTATAAATGCAGTACCACCCCAAAAACCGATCATATACGCGAACGCAGACCGTCCCTTCACGAAAGGACTTGAGCCATTCAACGAGGGTAGCGAATTGTCGCTCATTTGCGACGTTATTGGGGGAATACCACCACCGAGAGTCGCTTGGTACCTCGAGAGCAAGCTTCTTGATGACACGTACAAGAGAGAAAGCACCGACGTCACGGTGAATCGTCTTGACGTGACCAGGGTATCGAGAGAATTTTTGCAAACGAGGTTGATCTGTCGCGCGAGCAATACTCATCTCATACCATCGGTTACCTCAGAAATCGTTCTAGATGTTAATCGTAAGTATACCCTCTAACGGAATTATTGCGATTTATCGTACAGTATTATCGAATCGGACTGCCTAGAAAAGATTAACACGCAACACATCGTTTGATGTTTAACTATCCAGTTAAACCGCTAGAGGTGAATATTACGAACAAACAAAATCATCTATCGGCCCTGCAGACCTACGAGGTGGAATGCTCAACGTCAGGGTCGCGACCCGCAGCGGTCATCACCTGGTGGAAGGGCACTCATCAAGTCAAGCACATGGCGAGAAACGTGAATATATTTGATTAATACATACGTGTCGATACGTGCACAAACACGCAAGTCCAGCTAGTGTAGTGATGGCGAAATCAATTCGTCTTTTTTCTATACACCACGTATTAGTTCGACGTGTGACTATTGAAGTTGGGTGGAGTTTCAGCGTTCTTTGATAGTTTGCAGAGGGGCAGGACGTGGCACGGAGCGTGCTGAGCTATGTAGCAACGATCGAGGATGACGACAAGTTTCTTACCTGTCGAGCTGAGAATCCCAGTGTACCGGATAGTGCCCTTGAGGATACCTGGCATTTAGTTATTCAGTGTAAGGATAAGAGAGAGAGAGAGAAAGAGAGAGAGAGAAAGTAAGAGAGAGAGAGTAAGAGAGAGAGAGTAAGAGAGAGAGAGAGAGAGAGAGAGAGAGTAGAACATCGAAGAATACCAGGAGAACACTTGTCACCGGTGCCAAATGCTCTGACTAATGGGGGAAATCCATTTCAGACGTTCCAGTCGTCACGATAAGGTTCGGCGCAAATCTGCGTCCCAACGATATCAACGAGGGTGATGATGTGTATTTCGAGTGTGACGTGAAAGCCAATCCCGCTGTCTACAAGCTCGGCTGGTTCAAGAACGGAAAAGAACTTCATCAAAATGTAACAGCTGGAATATATTTGCCAGGAGGACAGTCGTTGGTTCTACAGCGTGTGACGCGAACATCGGCTGGTGAATACTCATGCATGGCCGCGAACGTTGAGGGAACGGCCGTCAGTAGACCAGTAACATTGGAAGTCATGTGTAAGCTATCAAACAATACGAGCTTCGGTATCGTTCGAAGAAGTTTCAGAGAAGAATGTCCCTCAATCAGTCCCAGTCGGCAAACGGAATGGCTGGGAGACATGTTCCATTTATGAGTCAATGCCGGATAACGTATTATGGTGACAAATGCATTTTCCATACGTTTCAGACGCACCAATTTGTAAGGATGGCTCGATGGCTCAGGTGGTTGGTGCTCTCAAGCATGAGACGATATCGTTGGTCTGCGGTGTTCAGTCGAAGCCGCCGCCAACCACGTTTCATTGGACCTTCAATAATTCCGGGGAACTGATGAACGTACCCTCCAACCGTTTTACACAGATAAAACCATTGAAGCGTTTTAACACACATTGGCACCGATCAAGGCTGAATTATACGCCGGATGATGACATGGATTATGGGACGATCTCGTGCTGGGCAACGAATAAAATCGGTATACAGAGAACGCCGTGTATCTTTCAGATCATCGTAGCTGGTAAACCCTATCCACTGCAGAATTGTACAGCACTCCAGTCAACCGGGCCCTATGCTTACCGCACGGGTGAGTCGAATTTCGAACGGCACTTGATATTATTCTATCCATTTATATATTTATGCGTCCATCGACTGTTTACTCTTTGATTCAATCCTATTTATAGAAGACGCATCCTGCTGTGGTTTTCCATACAAAAATCAATATTGACCGGTTCCGAGCAGATATTTGATGCCCGAATCTATCCAATGCAATGTTTTTTCAATCACTGCAAAAATATTATTTAAAATAACTTATTATTTTCATCCGAGTGTTCAGCCTTACTTTTATATACGTATCGATTCTGTAATGACATCGTCATGACTTCAGACCACGTGGATTTCAAGACGACGGACCCACAGGATGCCGACTGGTTGATCGTTCGATGCAACGAGGGTTTCGACGGTGGCCTGCCACTCACGGGTTTCGAGCTTGAAGTCTACAGCGAAGAAAGCGCGTATCACATAGATACAGTTTATCTGAATCATAGTGAAAAAACAAACGTTCCGGATCATAATCATGGTCCGGTGTTCGGAGTGCCTGGTTTGGAGCCAGGAAGGAATTACCGGCTGCGGATCTACGCTATGAACGTCAAGGGGCGCAGCGATCCGGTGATTTTAGAACCGGTGTCTCTGAAGGGCGTCGCTATGTACACCACAGGTGAGCTCGGTATTATATCTGTACATATTTTTTTCAATATCAAATTTATTATTTAAGTTTTCGGTCGTGATAGCCTTTGCTTCGTGCTTTATTTCACCAGATTTCACGGAGCTTCTTTTCGTATGATGAAAGGCCATTCATTAATTATCCACAATTTTTAATTGCGCTTAAATACCAAGAGTCATCTAGGTCGTACATCAATAAGACCCGTGCTTCGACCTGCCCATCCCTTCATCCTTGGTTTTCAAATAATCTCTTTCGATCAGTACTATATATATATATACACACATATACCCGCACCCTTTGGGGCTTTTGCACAAGGCGCCGGTGTTTTTTGCCCGCGGGCGAAAGCCCTGAATTAAAATCCCATAAAGTTCCTGAGGCAGAGAGGGGCAAAGAGACTGCTCAGCCAGCCCTCCCTCCCTCTCTCTCTCTCTCTTTTGCTTTTTTACATGGCGTTGCACCTGTCTCATTCACTGCTAGGACCGCATGCGTCCCCGCGTTTATCGTCTTTAATTTCCATCTCCATGGTTTATTCATGCAGGACGAAGAAGTTTTTAGTGTGCGTGAGCTTTTCTGTGAGGGGCGAGCTCGGAATCTATAGATACGGCAACATGCATATATATCGTTCCGTACCTTGCATCCAAGTACATATATATATATTACTCCAAGTTCGTATGTTACAGCGTGTGTGTATCTACATTCATATTTAACTTTGTCCACAAGACACACGCGAAACCTTTCTCTCTCTTCTGTTAACTTTCAATGCATCCTTTACCTGTATATACGATTATGTACATATGTACTTGGCGATATAATACCCCGTGCAGCGGGGTTACCGTTAAACTCCGAAGCTTATCTCTATACCTCCGTGAGTCCGGATATTCGTTGGGCCGTGAAAAGATCTTGAGCCGAGAAACAGAAGATACTGTGCTCTGTTCCACTCAGGCTGCCTTGGCCACGTTGACCCTACAAACTATATTGCGCTGTATTATACTGATAATCTGGTAGGGTTACGATACGAGTTTGGTAAGTGTACGTGCGGGGGAATGTGGTAACGGTTTTTGCTCGTGGTATCCACCATCATTGTTTCCTCCTTTTTCAGTAGTTACACCCCATGCGTGCATAGGTGCTATCCTTACGGACATTTAGCTCAGACTTCATTCCCCATGTACCGTATTTGGACTGACAATGAGTCACCATGCAGCCTACACAACACCTTCCATTCTTTCACTGTTTCCACAACGATAGACTGGGACTGCGACATCTCAGTCGTTAAACCGAAAAGACTTAGTGACTAGAGAAGACTAGACCTTAAACATTAAGTGGAGGAGAGCTATAGGCTTTAGTTCAACGTAATGCTGTAGTATCGAAAGGAATACTTGGTTGTTATCGATGACTCTTCCTTCACCATTTTATCAGTGACGATCGGTCGTAAATGCGAGGTCTACTTCAGATATATTTTTGTCGTCAACGTTCCGTATATTGTGCGCGCAGTTTGGGTGTGCTTGAATACACGATCGGAATACAAAAATAGGAGAGCTTAGACGCGCTGGACAAATCGTAAGATCACGTTGCCTCGCTTAGGCGACATCGATTAAAAGTACACCTGATATCCAGAGGGAGCTAGGGATTACGATGGCGATTGCGGCTAGGACAGACCTCCAGGAAGGTACCTATCTCCTATTCCTGTGGGATAGTTCGCAGTACATACGTGTATATGTACATTTACTAGAACGACAATTCTCAAAGTCCCGTTGTTCACGGTTGTAATACAATGAAGGTATATAGATATGTATACATTCATAGGTTTACGAATTCATGTGGTGTGTACTGTCGATCTGGTACATGCACCAAGCCTTCGAGCTAACGAACTATCGCGCGTTTTGCGAATCCCAAAGAGCCGAAAGGTCCATTACCATTTTGGGCTTTCCCTGGGCCATGGGTAGTTTTAGGTCTTAATCATTGCCCTCGGTATAGTGTCGCTCTTTGTATGCGCCACACACGTCGGCACAATGGGGGAAGGCACAAGAGATATGGAGTAAGAGCTCATATCACGTGATTAGCTCGCCAACTACATTCGAGGAAATCTAGCCTAGAGCTCAATTCGCGTCTTTGAAGTTAGGCCGTCGATAATTTGGCGGTCGATAGAAGAAGGATCTTCTTAGATGGACGATAATTTTCTAGATGGAGATATCAGGAATTTGAAGACCCGGTCGAATCATAGTTACACTGTTATGGGATTTCGGTATAACTTTGCACTTTCGTGCCTTCGGACTCTTATACTTGCAATATATTTTGTTGTTTCTCTCTTGCTGTCTCGACAGGTCGTGAATCCTCGGAAAAAAGCACGGATTACAGTCTTCTGGTGGCGTGTTTCGCCGGTGGTATTACTGCCGTTTGTATCCTCGTTGTGGGTATCACGCTGACCCTGTATCGCCGTAGTCATCCAATGCAACCAAACAAGACGCAAACTCATGCGGTTCGCTGTGAGAGCAAGGAGGATCGTCCGATCGCGCCTCTCCTACCGTGCAAGGAACCACGCGGCGAGACGAAAGATTCACGAGTTTTTAGCGGGACGAGAGATCGAGTCGACAAAGCTCCATCGAGAGATGTCGCGAAAGATTCGAGGGGAGAGAATCACCAACAGCAGCAGCTACAGCATCAGTATCAGCAACATCAACATCAGCTTCAGCTGCAGTTGCAGCCTAATGTCGATCCAACCGAAGAGAACCCTGATGTAATTCCAAACAAGGTGGAACGAAGAACCGTTATATTTGAGCCGAATTACACCCCGAAGATCGAGAGAACGAAAACGGATGACTTTTGCGATCATTTAGTGGATTACCAGTATCCATCACCGTCATCGGTTCTCCATGCCAAGGACACCACGTGGATATATCCAAACGGCTATGCGGATCGACCGGAGGAGACGAGTCCGGCACGACCGAGTACTCTTCCAGTTCACCGCACCCACGACATCTACACAAGAAGTTCGCGTGTTCAGGAAAGCTGTATATGAAATTCTACTGCCATTTTCTTATACCTATATCCGTAATATCTGAACTCGAATCCTTTAAGTCTCTATTCACGAGTCTTCGCGTACAATCGCGTCTCTCGAATCATGAATTAGACGGAACAAGCAACGAGAGAGGAGAAATTACGATAGTAACGAAAGAAAAACACGTAAACTCTTGTCGATGTTACGGCCGTTCGAGGTATTGATATCTTCGCGCGAGTGAAAATAATGCAACGCATTCGAGCTATACGACGACGCCAAAGTGTATCGATGTCTGTACATAGACAATAAAATCTTGCTGTTAAGATATTCATGGTATATAAAATATTCAAAAAAAAGCGTTTTAACCCTATTGATATATAACCCTCTGGACACACGCACGATGGCACACACTCACGAACGTACACATACATAAACACCTACATGCTGAGTACATTCCTATCATAGAATATTTATTACAGATTTCGCGAAGTTTTTTACCACGTAGCTGAAGGACAACAACCAATCGAGAAATAACGTGTTTTCATGTTCCTGAAGCGATATCCGTAGCGTATTAATCCTTGAGAGATCTCTGAATATCTTTACGTATATGAAATGGTGAACATATCAACAGGACGCTTGAGGTCCAATGTACCATCGGTTTTCATGTTTATCTTAGTATTTTTGCACGTACCAACAAAAAATAGGAAGCGAAAATTTCGCATGTATATATCTGCGTTTTAATACATATGCATGTCCGAGGCAGAGAAAAATACCAGGACGGAGAAAGAAAGATATTTGGCGAAGTTGAATTTCAGTCGGCCTGAAAACAAACTGTAGCCAATCCAGCATTCGAAAGCGCAACCGCTTTCTTGGTAGGGTAACGCCGCACAAGGCGTTGCAACGCTACCATACTGCGGCGGTTCACCCCCCGACAGTAAGCTCCGGAGAATTCAGCACGGGCGTAAGGTTTGTAGAAACTACCAGACTCGTCGGTGGCCGCTGCTCAGCTCCTCTCTCCATCTCATCCTTCCGTCTAACAAGTCTCTCCAATCCCATGAACTCCCGCGGCACTTCGCTCATCGCATGAAGTAAGCCGTCTACCCTCTCCCTGTATTTCATGATGCACCGTGACATTCTGACGAGTCGCACGGGACTAGCCTTGATGGTCGATCGGCCGAGGATCCGACAGCAGTGGAGACTCGCGAAATTTCAATCCTCAGATCTAGAGAGATCACTGTTTCCATAAACAGCTGGAGGTGGTAACCCTTGGGAATGTAAATCCGTAGGACATAATCAACGGTCGGGAGAGTAAGAGACAATAATCGAGAGACGACTTGTGACAGCGCAGATGCAACACCGAGAAGCTTCGGCGCAGCTAAAGAGCAGCTATCTTCTGGAAATATTCAGTTCGAAGGATTCTAATATCGAAACGAACAACCCATCAGGTATGTATATAATCGTAGGGTCGGCGAATACGATTTTTCGAAAAATCTATTGGGTGTGGGTGAGTAAAAAATGGCTCGATTTTTTTTTTGGAGAACTAGATAATGCGGTTCAGTTGAAAAATCTTGATTTTTAGGCACTGAAATTAGGCACTATATCAGAACAATAGCATATAATGTCAAAACCGATTACAGTCAGTATTCAACTTAAATTGGGGTAATCTGTGTTTGTCAAAAACCTTTTAATGTAATAATTTTTGCAGACATTTAAAAATTAAAAAGCTTTTTATTTTTCATTAAAAATATAACGCCGTCTCCTCTTATCAAATACAATTCCTCTGACTTATCAAATATAAGTCCTTTGAGTACCGACACCCCTGAGACTTCTCTGAGAGCTCTAAGCGTTGCGATTTCTACAAGTGGTGCGAGTGTTGTAAGTACTATGAGTGCAGTGTGTGCTTTCATGCGTGCGTTCATGCATGCGCCGAGTATGCAATAGGTACTTATTAAGAACTGGGAAAAGCTATTTGAGCAAGGTTTGCTGGACAATGGCTCTTGCGTTCAATCAATTTTGCGTAACGGTGGGGACGGTGATGGCTGCAGCGAAATCTTGTTATTACATAAAGAGAAGGAAAAACACAATGGAACACGATAAATATCATGCACCAATTTATCCAGAAGCCCCCGACAGAGTCGATGTAGAATGTATATTTAGAATACCTTCCTGTATACGGATATGAATATACAACCGATGGGGGATAATCGGATACGCGGCTTTATATATTGCTCGACGAGCATTATACTAGGAGGTACACGAGACAATCGGTACGTCTATATATCGTACCAGAGAGATATACCCAAGAGGTAAGTAGCGAAGCAAATACGCGAAGCGAGAATCCGGAAAAGCCGCCACCGGTTTAACGTTATAGTATCATCATCCCTCGCGGGCTGAAATACTCGAAAAGTGTCCGGATACCAGACAAGAAGATTTTCTCCATCCTCGCGTTCGTGATATCTATACGTATCGTATACACACGCGGCGTCCTTTTCCTTTTAGATGTACCAAGCGGATACATGCCGAAGTACTTTTCATCTTTTCGCCCGTTGTGAACGTATCCGGATCAAGACAAGACTCTTTTGATCATGAAGAGGTGCGAGTATATAGTGCAAGGCATAGACTATAGTTCGTTCATAAACTGTTTTTTTTTTCAATTCTGTTTGTACGCGGCATGTGCCGTATGAGTATTTTCGACAATATTACGACAGTAAGTCCAACTGAAATCGACTCGATTACTTAATTCCATTCAAATATATGCCGTCACATTTGAGCATCGGGGAACTTATTGGAACTCATGAATTCCTGACCTATATAACCCTCTAGGTATGTGTCGATATGTATGCATTGTAGGTATATTGTTATAGACGTACACAGAGGCGTATAGATCTTTTATTTGGTTTTTTACTCTCCTCGACTAGTGGAAGATCTTTTTTTCTATAGATTTCCGCGATCGAGTTGAGCTTTTTATTTGATGCCCGCAGACACGCTCTTTCGTTTTTGCTCTGCCCTATTTTTTTCGTCCCATTGGTGGGTGTACGTCATATTCGTATACACACTCAAAGCCCGTATCCCTTGCCTCTCTGTGCCAACGTGATTCTGCCGAGCAGGATATTTCTCTCTTCCGAGAAGGGAAAATCGAAGGGATAAGGACGGGTTATATAAGGCCATAGAGCCTGGGGGAGCTCTCCTTTAAGTCGCCTGGCTTTTCTTCGATCCGACGACCAGCTTTCTATATTTTCCTCTTTCAACCTCGCTTCTTTTATTTTTTCGCAGCGCGAGTCTCGCTTAATTCTCGCCAGAAATTATAACATCCTCTCTTTCTCCGTGTATATCTACCATCTTAATGAAAACGAAGAAGAAAACCCGGAAAAAGAAACCCAGGTTCTTTCCAAACGGAAGAAATCTGCCTGCGATGGTCCTGATAAGAAGCCAGGATGGTTACGTATTTGCAAGACAATAAGAGAAGATAGCTGAAGGTCTACAATGCTTCAGGGATTTTTCGAAAAGGTTCAGAGAATGAAATTCGATCTGGCTGCGCGCTATGCCCGTCAGCTATTGCTTCCTGTAATTCATTATGTCGAACAAGTAAGATTGAGCATGTACCTGGTACTAGACCTGGCTCATCGATTCGTTTCTCATGGGCAACGAATCGATGATCCAGATCAAATTGTAGCTTGACGAGATAGAACCGGTTCTTGAAACACCCTTTAATTGCTTTCTACCGCTCCGATGGTTGAAGATCAAGAAGAAACGCAAGCCGGCGTCACGATTGTGGGCAGAGCTCGCTTCAAAGCTTCGAATATCACTTACCACTGTCATAAAACACATTAATCGGATTCGTGTCGGCTCCCAGGAAATACGAAAGGAAGATGGACGAAGAAGGAAGATGCGAGAACTGAGAGCCGTGGTAATTTGAGGACCCTACAAGAATCCATTATAACGCGTCTTCAGCGTCAAACCTTCGTCAAAGTGTAGCGTGGGTTCCTAATGAGAGCGATAATAACAATAATAAAAATAATGTCATAAAAATACGAGGCGGAACAGCAGGAATAATCGTCGCGTTGTCCTTATTTTACATTTATAAAGGCATAATGAATGGAGTCATACATGGCTATGGATATGGTGAGGCAAAACTTTCATTGCCAGCTAAATTTAATATTCAATATTCCCGTGGGCAGTATTTTACCGCGACGGCTCTACAACAAGTTTTGAAGTTAGGAATTCATACAGATTACACAAATAAGATGACCGTTAGTAATCTGGACCAAAATTGGCTTGAACTATGGCGGTATACTTAAAGCTATTAAATTATCGTTTGATCTCAAGTGAATTAATAATTTTTTATGAGAGTTGTCCTGTTAATTCGAAAATTCAAAGTTCAATATTTATAAGTTGGTTCGGAAATCTATTCCTAATTGTGTAACTTTCGAGCACGCGCGTGCAGCGAATATTGCGAAATACTATATACGTACGTGCAATTTGTTGAACCCGGTTAGCTTTGTCGATTACTTTCTTGTATGACGCTCCCAAATTGCTGTAGCATCGCAGACACAGTTATGCCGCAAATTTTGGCTTCATGCTCTACTTCGATACGACGCTAAGTACTTTACTTCGAGGATGCTTTGGTTTCCAAACGAATATTCGGGCAAATCGGTTTGTGCCGGATGGGTCGGGGCACTGGAAAAACTGCTGACACTAATCAGCCTGCCACGTATCTGCCTGTCAGTCTGTGACAGAGAAGAGACATATTTCAAAGAGATATGCTTACAAAAGGAAGCCAATCAAGTTTTTATATAATGAGAATTATAATGTTGCGATACGGGCTGCCATCATTGCCGTTTTTTTTGTAATTTGCTTTCAACGTAACAATTCTTTAGGACCAATATTCCGGCATAAACGTTTGAACAGAATTTATAGCATAGAAGCTTGGGCCGACCGGACTTTAACGTTATCAACATGTGTAGAATCCCTGGTCGGTCGTGTTCGCGATAGCTCGATCCGTTTGAATTTTGTACGCTTCCTCTACTATCCCCCTTCGCCATGTTCATTCGTGCGAAAGATTGTAAAGTTGGCTTGCCATAGCTATGAATATAATACCGTCCACGACTAGGGGTGCATACACGGGAGAAGCGCAATGGTTACGAAAAAAGACCCTGTGGGGTTCGTATTAAGCGGCACTGTGCGCACCCACCATCGCCTCGAAAACTCGGAATGTACGTGTACATATGGTTCGTGGCACATCCATACAGAGACACACACATACATATACTCAGAAATACGAAACAGCATGAAATTTTATGGGATCCAGAGGTACGCGTATGGATATCGGAAGCAACAAAGAGAGAGCTGGATATTATTCCAGCGTCGACCCTGAACCCCAGGATACGTAATTTTCCCGGGTAAAAATTCGCAGCACGGTATCCAAGAGAGACAGAGGGTACAGAAGTACAGGGTGAGCTCATTTTGTTCGGAAATTCGCGTCTATGTATGATTTATTTAGAACTGCTTATTTATGGATTTCAGCATGAGAATTGATTTCTAGCTGTTAAACACGTGTTAATCTCATCTCTTGATTATGTTCATACACGATGAAAAATGTATTCTGAAGGAGTAACGGTTCGTGGCGAAACAGTGTTAATTCGCAATTTAATTATACAGCTATATAATACTTGCAAGTGTTCAAAGCGCGATTGTCATGGAAAAAAAAGAAACTTGCGATATTACAGTAGACCTCTACAGGTTTTTGCGCACGTGGGTCATCTCCGACTCTTTTAAATATTAATATGTCGTCTCTCATGTACTGTAACTAATACTCTATTGTAATGAATATTGTTTAATCCCAGACAAACAAGAACTGAGATAAAGAGACGCGAAAAGTAGATTTTTGAGGCTTCACGATACCCATCGAAGTTGGCGATATCTTGCATTCCGGCGAATTTTAATAATTTTTCAAGCTGTAAGGGTCTATATCGATTGTACATTTCCCGCACAATAAGAAAATCGTTGCTTCGTTCTCGACTTTTCAGGTTTTATCGAGCTTAAGGTCGGCGGTCCATTTAGAATATCGAAAAAGTCGAAATTTTTTGCCGTTCGGCTCTGGAATTTTTTTTTTTTTTTCTTTTTCCAGAGCCGAACGCAGTGGGGAGTCGAACAGCTGCGTACCCTTTGTCGTAGTGCTCCGCCCGTTGACCGTCTACTTTGCTTCGACTGTCAATTTTTATGATTTTACCCGATCCGTGTACAGGATTTAAAAAAAAGCTAAATCAGCTATCGGTTCCATCTAAGTTGCGTTATCTTCAGTATCGTTTTCACTTCGATATGAATTTAAAAAAAAAACACAGAAAACAGTTTTTCAAGTGTCTTTTATACCCAGTTGACGTGATTTTTGTTTTCTGGAAAAATCACTTTATTTGTTAAACCTGCCACAAAAATTCGAATTTACGTGTTTTCCGGATTTTCTTTAGTTCATATAGAAGAATATTACATTAAGATTAAGAATATTGTTTGTGTTTCTTTGCAGAGAAAAATTGCGGGCTGTATCTCGTACACAAATCGGACATTTCGGTGGCGGGGCGCTCCATGAATCCATTTATAACTTGGATTATAATACATTTTTGGACATTAAACGTTTTTGTTTTGTTAGTTCGAATACATATCAAACTATTCCCAAAAGTTCATTTGGCTAATTATTTTTTCCCGTTCTACACCGCTTCGCGAAAACGGGTTAGTACCGTCTAAATGGGTAAAACGTAATTTATTTGGGTCTATCTCCTAGAGTTTTTGAGATTTCGGAAAAAAACAACGTAATATTCTTCATCAGCAAGATATTTCCGATCGAATGGAACCCTTTGCAATTACCTGAGATCTTTGGACCAATTGTGATCACAAACTAAATTGCTCGAAGTATTTATAGGTCTGTCTGTATGTATAAATTTCATCGTCGCCTATACTCTTCAACGATATTAATAGGTGAATGCAGTAGGAAGAAAACGAGTAAACAACGTTTTGCCACCCTTCTACATATAAACGCGTATATACATATATAATGTATATGATGAGAGGAGGCAGCAACAGCTTGCAACATGCGCGTTCGCTTTTATATCCCGTTTTTTTTCGTTCGTTTCATCTCTCCGTGAAATGTACTCTGTCTGCCTCTATTCTCTGTTTCTCCCTCCCTCCACTCGGCACGCTACACCCTCAACATCATGTCATCCCTCGGTTCACAGCGCTATTTCGGTGTTTTCTCGCAACGGTTACCAGGAGGTCCATTAAATGTCAATATATTTGCATAGCAATGCATAATAATTAAAACGAGGGGAGCTGAGAGGAGGGTTGATGGTTGCGGCACGCTTTTGTC
Source organism: Netelia virgata (assembly GCA_951802705.1). Classification (NCBI taxonomy): domain Eukaryota; kingdom Metazoa; phylum Arthropoda; class Insecta; order Hymenoptera; family Ichneumonidae; genus Netelia; species Netelia virgata. The sequence continues at coordinate 12,631,051 of OX637867.1, read as the reverse complement.
AGTTCCGACGTGCGCGAACGGTCGTTGGATCACTGGATGCAAAATTCGGGTCAATGTTCGAAACGCCGATCGACGTGCTTCTTCTTCATTAAAGGACTCCCGTTTGACCTTTTACGATGGTGAACGATGTAATAATCGAAAAATTATATTTCGACACGCTTCCCAAAATCATCATGAACATTTTGTTTTGTAGGTATGTATAAATGTCATTGATTCCTGGTTGCATTCATTGCGTTACACGAATTCTTTCCTTTTTTTTATTCACTCCCATAATTTGTGAGTAACCAAATGATCAAACATACGTCGACGATTTTGATTTGCAAATTGTATGTAGTATCGTGGAGTGGGTCAATTAAAGCATATGTATAAGTAGATATCATCATTTCGAAACGCGTTGAAAAAGAGAAAAACAATGGTTCAATTATTCGCAACGCTTTAATCGGACTTCATTTTTCGATTATTTACATTTTAAGTGTTTTCGTAAACTACAATTGAACAAATGTGGAACAAACTGATATCGTAGTGCGAGAGATTGTGATGCGCGCGAGCTAACGAGCGTATTTGGTACGCATATTTATTTATATGTATATGGGAATAACGTACGTTTGCGGAAGAGCGATAATTACGTGAACGGACCGCTGGGAACGCTTTCGAACGCTGGACGAGCGTTGCGAATATAATTTTTCGCTTCACATACCCTATGGGATGTGTCAAAACGATAGAATGGTGAAACAACCACAGGATATTTTACAATAATATATACGAATATCGTGGTTAAAACAAGATCGACCGTCCACGCGAGATATCGAATCTTCGATATAAAAGTTGTTATCATTTTCCGACGACGTACTGCGGAAAAAGCGATTATCTTTGTGAAATGAAGACATCTTCTTTAAACGTCTCGCAAAATTCAAATATATTTCTCTGGTCGAAGGCACATTTACGGTATCACTGTCAACGAAAAAGGGAAAATAAATAATGACATATCTCATCCCATCGTGAAATTTCACAATTTTTTTATTTATTTATGCTATATCCGACGGCGGTGAGATTATACACAATTCGTAACTTCGCCGGCAAAGAACATCGACGATATTTAAACAGCTCCGAGACAACGAACGAGAGCTATATAATATAATACAGGAACAACGAACTTTTGGTCGCAAAATGCTTTTATGCAATTTTGCCGCTGCTGCCTGGCTGGTCGTAAGAAACCAATTCGTTCCGGTTTATAATGAGTCTGTCAGTCGGTGCGGGTCGCAGTGTCTCGTCATCAGTCCGATTTCCTGTTCCACAATACCAATGTGCCATACGTGGTCGAGCCAATGCTTTTTCTCTCGTGCACACGTACAAGGCTTGCCTGCAAATAAAATATATAGGTACGAGATTATTTCTCGTCCGAGTATGCCGTTATGTACGCGAGAAAAGCATTGGACTGCGTACAATGAAAGCCAAATTACATCAGCACCGAGATGTCAAGGCTGAATAAATAAACGCACGGCTTTCTCAGGAATAATGGATAAATAATAAACGAAAAAAAAGAACATCGATACTGCCGAGAATAATGGAAAATGCGACTCTCGGAAAGTTGTACGAAGCTAGATAAAATTTGACGAACATTGTTCATCTCGTGATTTCTCAATCAGATTTAATGATCATTCGGCCCAGCGCGTCGAACGGTCACGCGGAGCGGGAGAACGAGAATAATATCTCGTTCGAGCATTATGAAACAGTGGGAATGAATGAGTTTTCTATTCGTGCAGGCCTGCGTGAAATAATAACTTTTGCAAAGTCTCGTCGTCTCTCTGGCCAAGCAATACGTGCCCGCGAGGGTGAAACGAACGTTTCTTTCAATTCCGAGACCGAGAGATAGAAGAAACCAAGGAGAAAGGGGGAAAAGAAAAAAGCCGCGAGAAAGAGAGAAAAGGAGGGAGCAAGAGGGGTTATGAAATAGTCGTCTTCTTGGCAGACAAACGGCGAAAAACTTGTAATCCCGTCTGGTCTGAGCCAGACGTCATTGTGAAACGAGCAACCATATTTTGTGTAATAATGTTTCGGAAGATGGGTGTTTCAGAGGCGGAAAATTTCGCAGCCGTGATTTCATAGAAAACAAACAAATACGTTATGCCGCAGTGTTAAAGAGAGCGTTGAAAATACCCTTTTATATTCGTAATGATACATTAATGACGCAAAATTCGTGATACGAGATTTTCAATACAATTATAATAAAGTTTTCTCGCGTCCGTGGACACTATTCCCTCCCATGAACCCATAGATCTGATAAACATGTAAACAAATTTCTATGCGGGTAAACATTTGTCTGGGAGGAAACTTTGTCTTTGCAGAAAAATATATTCGTCTGCCGCACAGTTTATTAGAAATGTCTAGAGCGTGCGACTCTGGCCATATTGGCAGCTGGGCAGTTTGACAAAATTTCACGCTGGGAGGGATAATGATATGTTATGATAAACGATCGGACATACTTATCTCCGACCCGTTCGATTGTACTGTGGTATTTATGTATTTTATGTATCTAAATGCGGTATTTATTATTTACGAAACGCAAGTTATTAGTCGGATTAAAATTAATACTTATGAATTTGGGCGTTGCACCTCGATTCGGATTATTAATAGGCATGTGAAAGTCATCAGTACCTACAATTATCGATGGTACTGTATAATTAAGATATATTAGCATTTTATGTATACGTAAAAATGACATATGAAAAGATCAATTGACAATTAAATCATAATAATATATTATCACGTATTTATCCGTATAAAAAGAGGGATCTAATATAAATTTATAACGAATCTTCTTTGATGGAACGTGTAATTCTTTTAGTACAAATATATTAGATTATGATGTATTTCGTTTATTCATTTTACTTATCTATTGAAAGTAGAATTGAAACCAGAATGTTGCGATCAGCTCGCTATATCAATATATTCGAGTATATATTATGTTACGATGCTCGTCACTTGTGACGTGCATCGCAAGACGCTTCAATCGACTTTTGATTTTCACCTTTCTAATACTCTCGTCAGACTAATTGTTGAATCGTATCTAGATAAGGATTCGATCCTACGAGTTCCCACCATCCTCCCGCACTATATATATTCCAACGGAATATACAATACAGATATTCCAGGAATAGCATTTATATATTACAGTCATTACAGTAGGTACTCATTGAGAGTTTTACATAAAATTATCGCTGCGTAAGTACACAAAGATTGATAGAAAAATTTCATCAAATTTGCAACCTTCGGTCAATCTAAGCCAAACTGAATGGTAAATATGATCGTAGGCTATTCTTTAGCCTAGTTGTATGAAAATTGTATGCAAGTACCGATAGTTGTAAATTTATAAACGATTTCTTTTTATCAAAATAAAACTTCCTCCATGACAAGATGGAATTAAGAGCGCTGAAATATCGACGCGCGAACTTGATACATAAAGAGGAACGGTACGATCTGTATGACGGATTAATCTCATATTGGGAAAACATGCGTCCTTAAAATCGATCTCGTTTTTCCGCTATCCGTTCATCTTCATACATATTATGTCGTATATATATATATATATATATCGTCTGTACACGATGCAACGAGAATTGCGTGAATGGAGTCAGCTCTGCGGGTCTTGGGATTCAGGAATACTCACATACACACATACTTGTGTATATATAGATGAACCTATGACACTACCGTGCTTATAAAAGGTTTTCTCGCGCGAAACTTTGCTTTAGTGAGTTTTCCCCGCGGGAACAGAGCCAGAAAATAGCGAACGCGTGAGAAATATATGTATATACGGGGATGAGCCACCCGTCTTAATACTGAGAAGTTAGAGCTCTTGTCGAGAAGAGTAAAGGGAGCGAGGGGTATACCGAGCGAAAATGATGATGCACATAAATGAAAGAATAGGGGGAGAAGTGAGTCGGAGAAATTAAATTAAAAAAGGAAATATGAGACACGCGAAAAAGCATATTGTTCGGCCTGAGACTGCTGAGCGAGCGGAGAAACAGAAAAGAGGGAGAGGGACGCGAACGTACTCTCTACTACTGAAAGACTCGCAACGCCGTATGATACACGTAGCTGTTTTGCGTTGGTGAAGTGAGAAACCGTCGAGCTTTCTCTACTTCGTATAGCTTGAGCTTCGTATTCATATTTTACTACAAATAGATTTTATATCATTCCATTTACTCCGCGTCTCCATCCCCTTCACGCTTTTATGCGCGTATCTCTCGCCCTCACTATTATTTGCCGAGCTGAAAACACTAAGACCATCCGTAATACTAGCGAGCGCGCGCGCGTGAGAAAGAAAGAGAGAGAGAGAGAGAGAGAGAGAGAGAGATCGCACTAGGAACGAAGCTGATGTTAAATATACGAGTTCGCTATACTTATAGCATCTCTCGTCTTGGATCCGTGCAACTTAGGAACAAGCGCATCGGGCCGAATCTTTTTACCGGAATAGTCCAAGAAACCCCCGAGGATCGTTGCCGATCCTCGGGGGCGCAGATATACATTTGAAATACAAACAAAAAATATACAATTTTCATATTTCTTCCAAACGGAATTTGCCTATCAAGCTTATATTCTATTCGCGTAGAGAGTAAAAGGATAAATCGTTCATCCAGAAGATCCCGGTACAGATCCGAAAATCGGTTTACTCCCCAATCCCTGTATCAACGTGCAATATACACATAGTATAAGCGAGGCCGAACGCGTTTTCCGAGGATCAAGGAGATTTTCAGGTGGCTCAGAGGGTTCGCGTGACAGGGGTGGATATACATGCATAAAATCTATGAGCCTGCATATGGTGCACTATTGTAGTTTGACATCGATTCGCGATAGTCTCTGTATGCTTGAAGATGTGGTGCCCTCCGAAAGTGACGAGACTTAGCGTTGTGCGGATTCAGTTGATGGAAGTTAGAAGGATGGTTATGCATATATAGGTGTCTCGATCAGTTAAGCATATATAACTATCGTCTCATAGCCGATACGTTACGTTAAAGGCACATACCTGTATCCACCCACATGAAAACCTCTCGTTTGCCGACGTGACCCTTTCACACCTGCTGCATTTCTTCCACAGTCCCAAAAAAGTCGATAGATCGTAAGGCACGGCGAACAAAATTCAAACGGATCAGAGACACATCTGCATAAAAGTGGGTAACCTCGAATGGACCGAACATATTTTCTCCCGGAGCAGTTTATATTAGAAGAAACAAACGAATGTATTTTCAGGATACCTTGGTTGTTGGTTCGATCTTCGTGTTTGCTCTGTTTTTCTCACAGCCTCCCTCTATTCTCATACACTGTGGCCTTTAGAACGGCGAAATCGTTTTATCATATGAAGATAATCACGGCTGAAAGACAATGTTTTTATACGTACTAAAGTATTGTTATTGTTTTTGGAAAATATATTTTTCAAAAGTAGAATAAGTGTTTTGCTATATTTTAACAATCGTTTGCAAAAAGACGTGTCGTCGTACGATGGAACAATTATGTATATTTTCTTTACCAAGACTTACTATGAGAAGATTCATCGAGTAAAGGTTGGATAACGATTGTCTTGAATGAAACAATAAACAAATCTGTTAATCTCATACGAGTTAGCGTCTTGTCTACGCGCGGGCCACTCTACCTTGATGCGGCGTATAATCATACGTCTCTCTCTCGCTCTTTATATCTCTCTCTCTCTCTGAGCGCGAGGGCGCTGATGTGGCGAACATCCCGACCAAGCATACGTGGCTGCCGAATGATAGTAAAAAAAGAGCCAAACTTTATGCAGATAAAATAAAGGTACACGGGATGTGTGATCTACATATATAAACCGCAATTGCTGGCACAATTTTTATTATTATTACAATTATATTCTAAATAAAAATTACTTTAAATATTAAAAATATACATGCCAAGGGGCTTCACCGTCTCGTGCGTAGGCAGGCCTGCCGTAACATCCTGCATCGCGTTTCATTCCTTACAAATGAGATGCTCGGTACCCATATGCCCCCTTCCTCGATTCTTGTCCTCGGTCGCGACGTGCTGACGGTGGCGTCAAGATAATTTAATTATACCATAGAGAGATAATTTGATTATTCCCGTTTCGTATCGTCAGTTTTTCATGACACCGCTTGACGACTACTTCTATGTTCGCACTCTCATTTCCAATCCCATCCTTTGGCTGTTTAGTTTCTTCCCCCATTTTTTCTCTTACGTAGCCGATCTCGTTAGCCCATGGTTAAACGTATATACGCCTATACTGCCGCATAGAACGCGATATATAGGCAACGATATATATTATATAGACGGTAACGGACACGAGAGTCTCTCCGCCGTCAGCCTTTGCGCCCCGAGAGACTCCCGAAGGATTAATGTCGCCCGGCACTCTGCCAAAAACAGAATGGCTGACCCGCACGAACGCCCGGACTTACGTACTGGCCGACCGGTGGCTCGCTACCGATAAAGCTTGTTATGTACTTTGTGTATATTCTGCGCGTAGTTATAGTATAGGTCAGGTCGCATGCTCTCGCTTCTCACCGCACTTTGCCTTTTCGCGCAACCTCAAATGTAACCTCAACATATACATATATATCTCTACTTCCCCATTCTCGCTTCCTCTCTTTCATTAACAAGTGAAACACGGAGAAAGCAGTAGTAGCGATAGTGGTAGATATATGGAAGCCATGGTAGACGGCTGGAAGAGAGTAGTCGTCGATGAAGGAAATACGTCGACCATCGTGTCGAGGAAAAACTACGTTGAAAAACTTTCTAGCTTCGTTCTTGCTATGCAAACAATAAACAAAAAAGATGGAAGCTTTATTTTCGTGAAATGTTGTTGCGGCTTCAGTATGGCAAATGAGTTAAAAACATCTCGGAACGTCGGAAAAACTGATTAAAAAAATGTACAATAGATGTAGGTATATGCGTGTTTACGGGATATGCGGAGTGCCTGGGGCTGTTTGAAAGTATGCGAGAGAATTCATATACAGTATTGATCAAAATTAAGTACGCACCTCCAAAAATTTTACATTTTTTCGAATACCGTGTTGAAAATATGGCAATGGGTTGTAAGACAGAAACAGTAACGAGAAGATTGTTCAGTGTAAGTATCAATAAACGCAGAATCATCGAATTCAATAAGACATTTGAATCTCGCTATATTCACATTTATTGAATTTATTTTATATTAATGCTTGAGTAAAAAAGTACGCACTTGACAAAAAAATGAAAACTGGCCTATCAAATATTTTTACACAAAAACAAAACATGATCAATATTTGGTGTTGCAGCATCCTTTTGCTTCTATAACGGCTTGCAACCACCGAGGCATACTCCCGACGAGGTTTTTCAACAGTTGAACGTCGATGTTCTTCCACGCTTCTTGTGTTGACCGAAACAATGTGTCTTTCGTCGATACGTTACTTTTATTAATTTTTATGTCCAAAATAGATTCCAAATTTTCAATAGGATTGAGATCCGGCGATTGCGTAGGCCAATTGAACAATTTTATATGGCAAGAATTGAAAAAAGCTGCAGTTTTACGTGTGATTTTCTTTGGATCTTGTTGAAAAATGAAGTAATTTTCAAGTTTAACTTTCACCCAGAATTTTTCTAAATTTACTTGTAGAATGTCAATGTATATATCCGCAGTCGTAATCCCGTCAATTTTTGCCACATTGTCAAAACCCGACCACGCGAAATATCCCCAAACCATCACACTACACCTCCGTATTTTACGGTCTTCTGAAGATTTTTTCTAAAAGTTTTTCGCTTCGTTTTAACCATACACGCAACCATTTCTCGTCTCTGAAAATAGATGAAAAACAGAATCTTTATCGCTGTAGATTCATCACTTCGACATTATCAATGCCGACGTTTGAACGAAAATATTCCCTTTTGAAGGTGCGTACTTTATTTTTATCAGTACAGTATATTTTGTAAAGTACCAGTCCATTAATGAGAATTTTTTTAAATCTTTCAGCGCAACAACGTCCGAAAAAAACTTGAGACGGTTTTTGAATAAGGAAAAGAATTTCTGCGATTAAAAATTAATCTATTAAATTTATTCAATTTCTTATGAAGAAAAAAATACAAAGTAACTCATAATGTCAGTTACTCATGAAGGTGGTTTTGCGAATTCGTGCATATTGCAAGGAAACTGAAAATATTTGTGTTTTTAACCTCAGACCTGGAACAAGAAATAAGTTCTGAGAATGCCATATTCATGACCCATGTCATACCGTAAATCAGATAGCATCCTAAAAGGTCGAAAAATATGAAACGAAAAACCTAGAAAATCCCGTTGGTTCCATACCGATATCTTTTTAACCGCGTTTCAAGTGTCGACTTTCAACATCGATGAGTACTCAATTAATTAAGTAATTAACTGAGTACCCTGCATAATTTAAAATGCAACAGAAATTAACGTTACCGCAGTTCAAGTGAATCAACAAATTTATGGCCAGAAGTTAAGACATGAAAACCAGAAAAATTGCACTGTTTTCAGTCGAATAGTAAAAAACCGAGCGACCATAAATGTGCGATTTGTAGAAAATTTCGGACGAATTTGAATATTGAGAAAAAGAAAAACACATATTTTATTCCCGTTGAGGTTCGTGCGACCAATCCTGAATCTTCTGTTTCAAACAGTAAACCCTGTTAAACTAATTGGACATACAGTATAGGTCTATGTTAGATTTCATGTCATATTCGCCGAATAAGAATACTCGCGAGATTTCGTGATGATGTTTATAAATGTGTTTCCTACGATCCTGAACGATGCTTCGTCATTGTGTACCTTGAACGGGAGATACCTTCGCGCGACACTCTCCCTGTATGTGTTTGTCCGCGTGGCCCGGTCTCGCGTGATATTCTACGTGCGCGATAAATAAAATACCCGGTACACGTCCTCGCGCGTAAATATTTAGAGCCATTTTCCGTCGGAGGCGCTGGTAGCGAGTAAGGCAAACAAAAGAAATAAAGAGAAAAAAGTGTATGCCGCGCGTGTGCCCGACACGCGCGGCATCATGGCACGGCATGTACGCCGGTGTGAAAATCGTCATGGCACACATGGCACACCGTTTGTCTGTTCTCGTGTTATTCCAGAGGTTTTACTTCCTATATAGGCCGCTAGGAAATTTGAGACCAGCTAGCGGCAGGACGTGCGAGAGATCCACGCGCACGTTGAACTCTCCTCTCGCCAGCACGTTGAGTGCATTTATTATTTGGCCTGTCCGTGCAAACGACGACCCTTTCTCATCTTCGGGGACGGCTTTTAAATTATTTCTACCGAGACCAGGCGTGAGAAGCACCACTTCCGGCACATATAGGTAACCCATGCGCACCGTGAAACTTTCGTTTTATTTTGTTCCGCTTTTTTCCCCTTCTTTCTCTAGCTACAGTTTTAGTGGCATACGTTTACAGGTGTCATGATGGAGAGATATTTTATTCAATTCGAAGCATGGATATGCCGTTGACTTTTCATACAAAAGCTTGTAGGGCAGATTTATCACGCATATATTACAAATTTTTACATTTTAAGGAAATAAAAAACGGTGCGAAACGCCCTGTCTGTATATCGCAGCGATACCGGATTAATCTCCATTTTTCAGAACTCGTCACTACCACCATTCAATCCCACAGAACTGGTATTTTTCGTTAGCGAAATACTTCAAGGTAGAAAAAATCGCTGCGAACGGAACGTTCTCATTAGTAGACACGAGCACGATTTCTACGGTGACACGGTCGGTGGAACATGTGGTACAATATGTACCGGGAACAAAAAACCCGAGAGTTGCGCCGCAGAGATCGTCGAGGGGGTTAGAATTTGCGACGCAGCGGATAACGAACAAATCGAATAAACGTAGAGCTTATATGTAGAGTTAGAAACGGAGATCGACGAGGGGAAATACCAGAGAACGCGAGCCCGCGGGTAACGCTCGCAATATGCTCCATCGGGTTTCGCCCCGACGGTGTTTCCATTCATTTGCTGACGCTACCGCGAGTGGCTGATGCCCGTTTTTATTAAACTAATTGAATGCAGTTCTCCCCCTCTCCCACTTCTATTCTCCCCGTTACGTACAATGCGCCAATTACCGGGAGAACTGTGGTCCCGGAGTCTCTGTGTGACGCGAGACCAAGGACACGGTCAATATTAACGCGGCCTGGATTTCGCAAAACAGTAGAGCCGTAATGGTACTAATTAGGTATACCTACACTGCCAAGCCTCCGTACCAACGTTATCGTTGTCGCGCTCCCCTTTTGTGCCGGTACATATGCGGTATTCCTGTTTAAACCATCGTATTTTGACCCTGACCCCTGTCGATAATTTTGCAAGCTCTTCATCCTTAAATTTCTCAACAAAAATTACTCTTGCGTTTTGCTTCGGGGCTCAAGATAAATATTCTTTGTTATAAAAAAAATGTCTAGAATTTAGAATTGTTTATTTTGTAGTGAAAATAGCAGTACATTGCCGATTGCAAGAAGGATAAGGACTTTATTTATTCTATTTGCACAACTTGGTACACCACCTGGATTTTTAATGTGTGCTTGATTTGATTAAAAATATTATACCTACATCGTATTAAGAATATTATCAATTTTACCCATGTTTATTATCAACTCTATTGAAAATATTATCGACCTCAGCCAATATTCTATCGATTTAATAAACAAAATTTTCCGATCTTAGAGTCGAAACGTTAAAATTGCTTGCATTCCCATATGGAACGAACCTATACCTACTGTACTGTCTGGCGTTGGAGCGAAGCGTGTATACCGCAACATTAAATCATACCCGGAATGTGATATTGCCAGCTAAGTAGATGAATGTTGCCGCATTGAAGAATCGTGAATAAACAAACTACGGAAACCATCCTCCGCCACCAGCATTCCACGATCAAAGTTAAACAAATGTACACGCGACAAAGGCAATGGTACAATGTACCAGGAATTCAACATTGACAACGAAAGGAAAATATAATATAATGGAAAGTATAAATGAAAGAAAATGAAATGAAATTAGTTGCAGCTCGCTCGAAAAATAGACGAGAACTGGAAGGAATCTCGGTTGGTCCCTGCTTCGTTGTGTCGCCATCGTTACTCGAGGGGAGAACAAGACAGTATCCACGAGTGCAGATACTGTTGACGTACGACTCTCGACAATTTTATTATATTGAATATAAAAACAGAGCTGGCACTATTTCTTGCATAAAGGATGGAGCGATGCGAGCTCTTCTTCCATACTTTACATTTATAACCTCGTTGCTTACCCCGTATACCTCGCTGCCCAACAATGCTTATATAACTTCCTCCATATAGCAGCCTCAGCTGTATGTACGCATCCTACCCATGGCCTTATATATATTTTTCCAACAAACTACGTTCTACGATCATATGGCGTGCGCTCTCCAGGTTTACGCGTCTACACCGTGTATATGTTTATCGGACATAAAGGGCATAAAAGTTTTTGTTGCGTTACTCGAGTTTACGTGTCGGAAAGATGCCGAGGAAAGGGTAGCCGGGGGGGGGGGGGCACGAGCAAGAGGGCTATTTGTGCAAATGCGTGGAATAAGGCTCGTGTCACCCGAGTAGGCTGCACAGTCCGGGTGAATTTACTCGAGGAGATTATACGATCGTACTTTTGGGCTTTCGGTAAAATCCTCGACACTTTCCGACGGCCAAGAGTTCTAAGGCGTGTGGCCAACGTGAAACTTTATTTTCATTGTTTTTCATAATAAACCTTGAAATGTTACGAACAATTGAAGCCATAGTTGATATTGAAAATCGCAAAATTGTCGAAGTTATAGGTATTTTTCGTTAGGACGGGCGAGCCGCTGCGAGCGGTCGACCGCGCGGACCAAAAGCTAGCCATTTAAACAAAATTACGGACATTGTAGTCCAAAAATTATACAATAAATCCCACACGCAGCCCACGTTTTACAGCGAGAACGAGCGGGAGAAGGGGAGTGCGGGGACCTCCCTTGCCCCCCTGCCCGCCCCCGCTAACCGGCCAGTGTAACCAAAATAATCAGAGGGATCGCGCGTTCTTATTATCGTACCAGGTGATGCGCGACACTTGTAGTTTCGTCGTTTTTCGAAAAAAAATATCGCTACGCTACATCGTAGCGACACTATCCATGAATAAACTAATTTTATTTTCAGATGCAACATGACGGCGATACACCTGCAGCAACATACGCACGTGTCGTGCGGGGAGGCCCTTCGCGGAAATTTATGCAGCGCCGATATTTTTTCATATTTTGAACTAAAATTTATTTGAACTATTCTTAAAGCCGTTTCTTACCGTGTGTTAAAGGATAAAAATAATTCGTTTTATACTTTCGGGTTCATGATTCTTTTTAAAATATATCCATTTTCCTAGCGGCGAAGGTGGCCAGACGCCGTAAACGATGCCCGAATGAAAAAAAGGCGCACAATGGGAAATTTGGTAATCATGGAGGAGCCTCTTACTTTGTAGTCTGAAGCGCTAGTGAAGCCTGCAACCGCTGTATCGTTCCGGCCGAGGGAGAAAATGAAAGAAACTTGGTAAAAGAGGGACCGGAGAAGTGCGAACAACGAGCACCAAAAAATGAAAGAGCAAGAGTGCTTTTCGGCGACACTCGGTATAGGTCGGGGAAAATCCTTTGGTGAAACGAACGTGAGAAGTGTCAACGTGGCTCAGAGCCGTCGGTGTCAGGGTCATTGCACTCTGGTGCAATTAATATAGTGGAAACTCGTGGAAGCCTTTTTTTACCCGCTGATCATCGTTTTCATTCGATTATGTAACTAATCGTAAATTAAAGTAAAAATGATGAATATATTGCAATTTTGTATCGTCTTAGGTTTTATACGTGCAATAATCCTAGTTGGAGGATGCGGAAATACTACGACTTGATGATTCGACGTACCCGCCATCTGACTGTAGCGAATGAAAAGAAAGGCGCGTTACCCGACGGTCTGCGGGGAAATATGACAAAAACCGAAGAGAGCCATGCGTACTTTTTCGAGTTTGGAGCTTTCCTTAAATTGTCGCTGTATAGCTCGACGACCATCCACCGTCTTATTCTTCTTTCCTGTCTCTCTCTCTCTCTCTCGCTCTCGCTTCTCGGTCCCTCGGTTCTTGCACATAGTACCAAACCTGCTGAAGGCACGCCTTGCCTAGACGCCACCATTGTGCAGTGTACTTTATTACGGGCATTCGTCTTGGCGTAATATTCTGGTGCCTGGCCGTCTCGCCCCCCCCTCCCCTCGCCATCTTTTTCTCTCTACCTACGCAACCAGCAGCAATTTCATTCGGCTTTTACTTTGTGCTATTTTGTTCTTCTGGGTACTTTCTTCGCGAAGAAGGAGAGCGAGAGGCCATGGGAGAGCGAGTGGGCGAAAGAGACCGAGAGAGATAGAGGGAGACGGAGGCGCAGAGTAGTTCACAAGGGTGAGAGTAATACCGCGATCATTCGGTGTAATACGACGTAACGTTCTCGTAGCCAAGGGGTAGCGTTGCTCGACGTACTTGAAAACGGGCCGTCGAGTGAACCGCCTTTTTATTCTCCGCTAGCCAAGTCGATCGACTTCGGCGCACGATGTGGAACAAAAAAAGAAACATTCGATTTCAATTCTTTTCGTATGTTCACCTCGCGATAGAAATGACGCCGATAAAGGAGGACGTCAGGCCTCCTTTATCGGCATATACCTATGTAGAATACGTACACCTATTACGTCAAAGTCGTTGGTTAATCTCGTCAGGGAGTACCGAGGTCGTGATTATAATAAATCGATTATCGACAAATTCAGGGTTTCACACGTGGCGTAAAAATGTAGCACACCGAGAATGTTATGCGTGAATATTTGATGGAATGGACAGACGCCTGGATATCCAGAGTTACGAGGCAATTCCGCGATGTTACTATGATATCGTCGTAAATCTCTATTTGATAGAGCCAAATATATCGAGTTTTCTTCGATAAGAAATAAGCATTTTCGTTTGTATGGGTAAATATTCGATCGAATGAGCGAAACCCGTTGGCACATGTTACGTCACGGAATTACCCTCGTAAAGGTTGTCGAACGTCCTTTTTCATTTCTTCTCCCTATTTGAAATCCGATTCTCGAAGCTCGAGAATCGGGTATCTCAAACTATCGACGATCATTAATTACCACTTCCGCGCAAATTTCTCATCGCTGACACCAATTACTTATAAACCATCGATCGGCACTTCCGGCCCAATTTACATTCATCAAAATATTCTACGATATACTCTCCTCCCTCGATGGTAGCTCATTTCAGTAATACACGTGCGGATTTCAACCCACCCCACCCTGAACTTTGAACGCCAATTTTCTACAACTAGAACAAGAGTCCGGCCCCAATCATTGGGCTGATAGATATTATCTATAGATATAGAGTGTACGATGATCCGTATCCGGTTCGCGAATTCAGGATTAGTCATTCGAACGGAGATTGTCAGTACTATCAGCAACCGAAGCTATAGCGTGTTAATAACCGAAGTTGAAGCGAGATGGATATATGAAGAGAGGTGGGTTGCGGGTAATTCGACATCGCGGAAAGCATACGAGCGAGCGTACCCTCTCGCGTTGCATCGATTCCCGCGAAGGGGCACTGCGAGGGGCGGCTGGGGAGAGGGTTCGCCATGTTCCTCGGGGATTTTGCTAGTTAACGCGGACAGAAGCCATGACTTCGGTTGATCGCTATAATTAACTCGTGTCACCTGCAACTCTCTCGTCTCTTCGATTTCTGTCAGACTCGCCCCGCCTACTACCACGTTTTCTAGCATACAAGAGGGCTGGAAACTCGTCAGATCATTATCGAGTTAACCACGCGTGTATAGCGATCCTGATTATGTGGCATCGAACGTATGGAACGATGGAGTAAAATTATATGTCTATACTCCCGTCTCGGATCGATGATGCTAGTTAGCGGAAATACGCGCTATGCCAACCATAATCCGGCAGTAGGTGTACGATTAATGCGAGTCTTTTCGGCAGTAGAGATAGCTAGTGCTTGATCGGACCATCCAACGATGATCACTATCTCATAGTTGATCGTCTGTGTTATCACAGAGCCGATGGTCCAGAGCTCATGCGATAACATTTCACACATTGTAAAAATCACGAAGGATGTGTGTTTAGTTTCTCCAAGAAATTAATTTATTTTTCGAAAATTAAATTAACTCGACGCCGGAATAGTTTATTCTCCATCATATTTATGTTTCATCGTGTCTACGGACATGGAACGCAGGCTATTTCGTATGTATCACGTTGATAATTCGCGCAACCTCGACCAGATCTCTTATGATAACCTTCGTTCTTTTTGAGAATTATGAAGTTTATGCTTAAATTGTTTCGAGAAATAAAGTCGATTCGATGGCGGACCATTTAAACGTCCAACAAAATTATATTCCGTAAATTAATGAAGTTTTTAGTATTTTTTGTTTTTTTTTTTGTTGACATTTGGTAACCAACTGTGCTTCGAGTTATCGTAGACTCTGTACTCGCGCTAGCCATAATAACTGATACGTTTTTTCTCGTACTACATACATAGATGTATAAAACGAGGGAAAAGTATAATAACGTGTATAGGTAAGCAGGGTGGAGGAGGATTGAAGGAGTTACGGCAAGTTCAAGTACTGTTCTACGATGGTCTACATCGAGGTAAGATGGTAAGACGAGGGGTCGGAAGATTGCTTTATGATAGTAATTATGCCGAGGGTGGATGGTGCAAGTTCTATAGAACGAGGCTAACGCTGCCGCGTGAATATGTACGCGTACGTATACATATAGCAGGAAGGAAAGGAGTACAAGAGTGAGGAAGGACGGGAAAAAGCAATATAGCACTGTTGCACGAAGGGAGAAAAGCGACGAGACGCGGGGGTGGTTTTCACCCGCCAGGTTCTCTGGGGCAATATTTTCAGGATGAAACGCCTGGTTCTCACGGGGTGGGCGAACCGTTTCGAATTACCAATAGAAACTTGGTAATTGTTTCGCGCTCTCAGGCACGGATCCGACGATGGTCTCGAGACACCGACGGCCGAGACTATGAGAGGAAAATACAAGAGGGGCGAAGGAGAACGACAGACGCGTATTTAAATAAAAGGAGGGTGAGAAATATAGTGTCGACACACGTCATCCGTATAAAATGCATTTCCTCTGTCATTGGAGGCCATTTGACAGGATTTTATTGGGAATTACATTTGACGATACGAATCGACAAGAAATCAGATCTAATTTATTTCCTTCGCGAATTTATTTCCTTTTTTCTAAGATCTTTTACATACCTATTTGTTTTCATCTTTTATTTCTGTTCATGGTTGTTTCATTACGACTTGTGATTTAATTTATTTCCTGTTATTGAAAATTGTAAATTGACAAAAGTGTACCTGTTGTTGACGGACCGTTGCTCTGTGTCGCAATAAAAAATGTAGGACAGTATCGGGTTCAACGTGAAACTGTTATCCATGCGAACGAATCATAGGAGAATTCAGACCTGGTTACATTTTTATCATATTGCCGTTGAGTTTCTTGTGAATCATTGATGAGTGCTGTATCGTCCCGCTATGCGACTCTAGTGGGAGATTCTTTTCGAGATTATTAGTTCAAAGCTGTTCACAATAGAGATAATAAAAACGGACGAGGTTGAAAAACACCGCGAGGTATGAATACTTCTAAGCAAATAACTAAATTCATTCACAATCAGACATTTTCGTTTAAATTTCTGAATATGAATTTTATTTTTGTACAATTTACACTTTGATTTTACAGTTGTATTAAGACTCGTTGTTATCTGGGTAGAATTTAAAAATAGGAAAGTGAGGTTAGTCAGGTTGACATCGCGTCGAAGGCGCACCTGTTCGTGTTGCGATGTGAATTCTGACTGACAAGGAACATCACTTTGGTGTCCCTCTCCGATTTTGTTCAAACTTTTTTATTTGGAAGAGTATCAAAAACTAAGAGACACGTATTTTTTTTATCTGCGGAAAAACGGTTTAAGGGGCGAAACGCACCCTAACAAATGGGGATGTTTTTTGTTTTTCGTTGATAACGTTTTAACGGTACGAGATATAAAAAAATTCAAATTGCAATAACCTTTATTTTTTTGCGTACTATACATTGGAGTTGAGAACCATACAGATAACAACAAATTTCACATTGTTTATTGCAAAAATCCAATTTTTTCATACGTGTCTCCGAGCATTTTTAATCGATTGGGATGTAAATTTGCATACATGTAGAGAATGGAAATGTAGTGGATACGTGTTTTTTTTTTTCGACATCTCGCAATTAAGGGGTTGAAACTGCCCTTCGATTTTGTAGGCAAGAGCATCGCATAGTCAGCTAGCATTATGGAATTCCGGGCTAAATTCAAGTCAATATAAGTTCGTGTGCATATTTGTAAATTCCCGCCGTACGAAAAATTAAGGGGTGAACCACCGTGTATTTATCTTTCTCCCACCCTCTATGAGAATGGGGCGGACCTCATTGAAGGAAACCTGTTCTATTTTGATGGAAACCCAAAAATCTAGTTAACGGGCTTTTGAATTTTTTCCAAATAGCAACCTTAAGGAGGTAAACTACCCTCTACCTGAACATCCTTACCGCAGTTGTCTTTTCCAGATTAACATGTCTCTGCTGATTCCAAATATTTCTAACAACTCCGAATCGACGTTTCCTCATGTTGCGAAATCAATACGAGACCCTGAGAAGGTAATCCACCCCCCCCCCCTATTTTCCTTTTCATTGGCAATTTAAAAATGTGCCCCCCTACCACGATGAATATGGCTTTGGATACACGTGGATATTTGCATTAATCTCAACAGGAGCGGGAGAAGGAGGACGCACAGATCTGCCCCTTACTCCTCACCATTCTAATGTTTATGAGAAACTTGTTTTCTATACGTGCAGGAATAGGTATTTTTTCAATTTACCTTTTTGAAGGCGATACTTTTTTTCATTTCAAGAACAAAAATACAGACGTGGAGATGCGATCAAGGTGTTTATATAACATATTTTATTGCTTAACTTTCAATAGAGGTACGGAAGGGAGATACAAAAAGATACCCTCTATTTATTTATTTATTTATTGCGGTAAGAAAGTTCAGGTAGAGGGTAGTTTACCCCCTTAAGGTTGATATTTAGAAAAGATGCAAAAACACGTCAACCAGATTTGTGTGTTCCCATAAAAAAAGAACAGGTTTCCTTCAATTAGGTCCACCCCTTTCTCATAGAGGGTGAGAAAAGGATAAAGACGGGGGGGGGGGGGGTCACCCCGTAATTTTTTTTTCGTTCCGGGGGTATTTACAAATATACACACGAACTTATATCGATGGGAATTTAGCCCGGAATTCCATAATGCTAGCTGACCATACGATGCGCTTGTCTAAACAATCGATGGGCAGTTTCCACCTCTTAATTGCAAGATGTCGGAAAAACAAAAAACATGTATCTGCTACTTTTCCATCCTCCATATGTATGCAAATTTACATCTCAATCGATTGAAAATTCTCGGAGATACGTATGAAAAAATTGGATTTTTGCAATAAACAATGTGAAATTTGTTGTTATCTGCATCGTTCTCATCTCCAATGTATAGTACGCGAAAAAATAAAGGTTATTGCGATTTGAATTTTTTATATTACGTACCGTTAAAACGTTATCGACGAAAAACGAAAAACATCCCCCTTTTTAGGGTGCGTTTCGCCCCTTCAAACCATTTTTCCACAGATAAAAAAATACGTGTCTCTTAGTTTTTGATACTCTTTGACATAAAAAAGTTTCAACCAAATCGGAGGGGGACACCAACGTGATGTTCCTTGTGTGACTTTGAAAAATGATCTTTGCGGTGCTAAGAAAAATGCAAGTGGGGTTTTCACTTTTTCGCGATCAATTCTTTTAAATATTGATGGCTCGTTGGAAAATGGCGGCAATATTAACAACCCGATGCATTTTACGCTTCACTGGAAAAACCTAGCCAACGAAACTCTTCCCGGGCGAGTTTTTAAAATGTGGCTGGCCCTGGATTCATCCATTGCTCACACATTATCGATGATCGTAAAATAAACAAAAAATAAAAAAAAAAACCCTGAACATAAAGTGATGTCTTCAGATTATTGCGGTGATATAGTCGCGTGAGTCGCGACAAGTGTGAAAGTACTTGGTTCTCTCTGAAATTTTTCAAAGTTTTGTAACTCGTATTTCAATGAAACATATTATTCTCCTGTTTTTTCATTGTGAACAATTTCATTGTGAAAAAATAGCAAAGAAATATAAATCTGATCGTTAGAGGTGCGTAGCAAAGGGAATGAATAGATGACGTTAACTACAAAGGTGCTAACGTTCGAAACGGAACAGGCGGCTTGGTGAATTTACAGAGAGCCAATACACGAGGGAGTTTCATAATTACACGGGTACAGGTGGCTTTGAGTCAAGGATATAAAGTTCGTTGTGTACTACTCTGGCGACCGTGTTTCGCGCTTGCGGTACATAGAGAAGGGAAGAGAGAGTGAGAGGGGGAGAAATAGAGAAAGCAAGATAAATAAAGAAATAGAAAAATAGACAGAGAGTCTCATATGGGGCTTTTTCGCCTTCGTTTTTTCACCAGCGCGAAAGTTTTTTTTCATTCGAAGTAGAATCTATTAAGATTCTATTGGGTTTTTGGAAACTTTGTTACAGATGCCAATGCGTATATAGTTACTCGTATATCGGGGTTGCCGTAGCGAGAGGCACACCCTTGCGGATCTCACTCCTTCTGGGTTTTCTCATTGATCGCATCCGGATCGCTGGCGAATAAACGCGTGAAACAGCGAAATATTTGTTTTTAAGCACAGACCATTTTACATGCGTTCCCTTGTTTTCGTATACACCGTTAATAATCACACCCAGTTAGCAATATCGAAGTTTTGTGTATCGTCGCGCGATGTGATACTGGTGCAAGAGTCCTTTCGAGATTGTAAGTCTCGAAACTGTTCACTGTACATATAATAAAAACAAAACTTCTAAGCAAATAATTAAATTCGCTCAAATTATTTCGATTGAGTTACTGTACGTGAATTTGATTTTTGTACAATTTACACCTTGATCTCACCATTGTATTAAATATGGATTGTTATTTCGAATTTGATTGAAAGAACAAAAGTAAGGTTAGCACGGTTGATATCGCGAGAGTTGAAGGTTCGATCTTTTCGCGATGATACGTGAATAGTGATTGATTTTTAAACATTTTAAGAAATAATATCTCCAATTTTTCTGAATCATTTCATGATGGGAGGGGAAACATTTTAACAGTTTGTCACATATTTTCATTGGTGCACGGGTTAAAGTCTCAAAAAAGTGAAGAGCGTCTTCAACCTGGTTAGCGTTGGCTATCCCGGTAAAGTTGAATGGTCAACCCATAATACAACATTCGGTCGTCAGAAACTCATTCGTGGAGGTTGCCTGCAGTAAAACATGTGGCCATAAGGTGATTGAAAAACCCCGAATGAGAATTTTGCGATGTCAAGCCTTTTTTTGCGGATTACGAATTTTCATTTTCATTTTAACATTTGGCAGCTAAATGTGTCCCTAGATTATTGCGGACGCTATAGTCGCGTGAGATACTACAGTTTTGTCTAATTAAGAAAATTCTCATTGAATTTTGTTTATTTTTTGAAAATGTTAATGATTTCACTTCTCGGTCGTTACTTGTTTTTGTTGCTGCTGTGGCTGGGAACTATGGCTTTAACAAGCGCTTTTTACGTGCGGTCCGCTCGGGTGTCGGCGGTGAAGCAACTGTACTACACCAAAGCGCATGAATATAGTTATATATGTACAAGGGTACATCAGAGTTGAGGGAATAAAGCTCACGTTTCCACACACCCTGTAATTATGCACGTACTCTTGTACGTACGACAGAAAGACCACCTTGGTCACGACTTGCAGCAGCAGCGCCACCAGCAGCTCTCCTACCGTTGGCGTGCGAGACTCGTGTCTCTCTCACGGCGTCAGGGCTGGTAGTCGCGGTCAGACCTTTTTACCCCTTATCACGACGATGTAAGTAAGGCATTTATCTAAACGCTTAATCAGCACATGAACACCGTGCAAGCTTCAATGTCATATTTCGAGAGCTCGCACTCGGATTTAAGTCCGTCTCATCAACGCCGAAATGGTGAATTATATCGCTAGTACCTACATATCTGACGTAGTAACAAAAATCGCCCCTTTACTTTACAAAGTTCACCGATATTGTTACGAGAGTTATAAAATTAATCGTAAAATATTATGCGTTTTAAAGAAACCCGAACCGTTGAAGATAATATTTTTATATCATCCATCAAATCGGATTTATCTCTGAAATTTCAAATTTTATTTATATTTGGATGTTACGTCGATATTGTAAAATGGATAATAAATTTTACGAATTCACCAATCTTCCTATCTCTCCTATACATTTTACACCACATTTATTTTCTCTTAATAAAGATCGCTAGTGTTGGAAATATATTTACAAATTGGGACATTTTTGGTCCCAATTTTATGCGATTTGTTCGTGTTCCATTATATCATTGTCATCTTTCTATCTCCGCCCCGCCCCCCCCCTCCCTCCTCCATTTGTAGTTCTCTTCACGTGTTTCGCGACTTCCGGGATTCGGGTCGACGAGCTTTGCCCGTCGGGCAATAAATTAGACAATTAATACACGGTAAATTTGCGCGAGAGGCCGAATCCTACGGAGGCATGAACGGGCGTATATACCTAGAACATCGATTTCGCGAGTAGTGTGAGCCAAAGCACCGGAGTGTTGTGGGAGCCCCCGATGGTTTTGCAGTCCGAGGGATGGGGGAGGGAGGCCGGGCGGGTCGGTAAGAGTGAGAGAGAAAGAAAGCGAGAGAGAGAGGGAGAGAGACAATACCGAGGATATTGGTCAGCAGAGGCTGGGAATGGGGTAGTTTGCTCCCCGTTCTAGACGGGATATACCTAGATCTAGGGCACGTTTATCAGACTAGAGGAATGTGTCTCTCGAAAATTGACCAACGACCGATCCAGACCCCTTTACACCCCCTACGATCGATCGATTCGATTTTGCACCCTATCCTACAAATATCGTATCATATGTATCACACCTATACACAAATCGCAAAAACGTAATAGAAGAAGATTCACCCACACATACACACACAAATTTGCATATCTCATCTAACACTGCTATAATCGAATTTCTTGCCCTTACTCGATATCATCGAAAACTCCTTGTTTTTGGCTATCGCAACAAAACATGATTGTCATTTGTATAATTATGATAAAATTGCCAAATTCTCGAGTTTTCTTGCGCCAGAAATTTCGAGCATTATAATTATACGATTAACGCGTGGATCTTATTTACACATACCGTGAAAGATCACACGCGCGCGCGCGTGTGCCTGTGTGCGTGCGTGCGTGCGCGTACATATATAAGATGGGGATCGTACCGGGTGCCCACAGGGAGAGAACGAGAACGCGCGATAGCGCTGTGGGCCCTTCTGTCGGGACTTGTTTTACGAGGCGAATCGCTACTAAGTCACTGCCGACCCATGAACCCTCTGTACTATGATGTACGAGCATAGTTTTCACTAGTAACCTCGACCGAACCCTCTTCCACCCTCTAACTAGCTACAGTATTTCGTATTCTCGCACCTTGCCTCAAAGCTAAAGCTACCGCTCTCTCTCTCTCTCTCTCTCTCTCTCACTCTCTCTCTCTCTCTCTCTCTCTCGCTCTATCACTATCTCTGCTCCTTACTTTCATCACGAGGAAAGACCGCGGTAGCCCGCATACTCACCCTTATGCACGTGTGCAAGCGCACCATCAGGCTTGTAACGGTCTTACACCTCCAGCTTAAGCCTGTACGACATGACAGCATATAGATCGTGCATATATAGGTAAGAGGCAATCTTCCCGAACGCGTGGAGCTTTCCGGAATACCACAACGCCACTTTGCTCTACGGTAGTAATTAGAAAATTATTTGTTAAGCTGATTAGCTCCGATAGGTTCGTGCGGGGATTGCAAGGAGGGGGGGGGGGGGGATTGCAAAGGATTTTAATTAATTGGTATCACGATAACTCTAGTATGGGTAATAGATATGTCCTTCGTGGGGTCCAAAGGACCTTGATTAATGGGTACCTCAACAACTTTGGTAGAGACATTAAATATACGACACTTTATGGGGGATTCAAAAAACCTTTCTGGATTGTTTCCTCCAAACGTGTCCTCGCTGCAGAGATTCTATAAGCAAGTGGTTATACGTATTTAATTCTGTCATTGGAATCATTTACCTGGGTAGAAATTTTGTAGGGTTTGTCCCGGACACGGCCCTCCAAGGGCGTTCGCTAATACGACACTACTCATGAATGCGTCATAGCGTCCATCAGAAGCCTGCCATAACACGGCCGTATTAACGCTCGCCTTACACTGCCCTACCAGTAAACATGCTTTTACGTAAGTATCTGGGAGGTACGCATGCGCACAATTTTTCGATGCAGTGCCAGTGTATACTCGTTGGGCGCAAACAAAAGCCCCAGCCACGCCGTACCCTTTATCGCGCTCTTTCTCCACCGCTCCCGCGTTTTTAGTTTTATTTTTCGTCGGTGTATTATGTGGATTTACGTATATTAGTACTGAAAAATAATGTTTTATGAGTTTTCTCTGCAATAATAAGTTAAGAGTGCTGAGGTGGAAAAATACCAGATAGTGTTGGCTGTGCGCGAACATAACCTCGTCAGTGAAGCGTGCGTCCTTATAGCTCGGCGTTTATGGTACATTATGCAAGATACAACGTGAAATGTTGGTCAAAAATAAATAAATATTTCAGTACTTACTGTTACTGCTTATTTTAGCTATGGTAGACCACACTTTCTACAAACTTATTGAATTTATCAAAGAAACATGTCGAGAACAAAAATGTGTGGATTTTGTGCCGTCTTCTTGGATCTCGTATGATTACGAAACAAACACATTAACATCGAAATTCGTAAAAAATTCGGACACTAAAATTGTTCTCAGCAAGATGCAGTTTTTTTCTTGTATGCAAGGTAGTTTCAAATCGTACGAATTCTCATGAAAAAATATTATCAATGGTAACTAATGTGTTATCGGTGTTTTAAGAATTATTTTCAAAAAATTTGAAAAAGTTGATAAAGCCGGGTCCTTTAGCTTCAAAGAGTTCGAACATGCTGTTGGAAAAGTTATTAACAACGCTAAAGATTGGGAAGGACATCGCTCGCAACGGAAAAAAAAACAATATCGAAGCAAATGACCAAGACTGATTGATATAATAATAATCATTTACTAAGTCATAAAATAAAGTATTAAGAACGAAAGAGTTTTTCATTAAGGAAAAAAATAATCAAAAGTTTATTTTAATTTTGTAGCAAAAAGTATATTAAAAAAGCAATAACACAGTTAATAAGAATATTTGAAATTCACGAAGTATGTATGCGATGTGGTCTACCATAGACTTTACACTTAATGCTTTTGCAAAGTGTTTCTCTTTCTATTTGAAAAAGTGTTCTAACAAAATATCACACCATATGTTAGTATTATTATGCATTTATGGATACACACGTATATGTATGTACATACAAAATCAAAAAGTGAATAAGAATCATTTGAAATTCAAGAAGTATATGAAATATATTTTTATATACATACATCTATAGCATATTTAATATGTTATGTACATACTTCTTGAATTCCAAAACAATCTTGTTTACTTTTTAATTCTGTATATGTATATAAACGTGAGTATTAATAATTATATAATAATTCTTAGAGGTATGATATTTCTTTAGAGCCTTTTTTTCAATGTATAATCGGTGACAAAACTATGGCAGTACTAAGGGCAGCACAAGGATGGCCATTTCAATGAGTCTGATGAAGCCCTAATACGGCGAGGCGTTACCATTTCGTATGGGGCACTATCGGCTTGCCGTACCAGTGTCGTAATACGGCAGTATGACAGCCTGATAGTGCCCTGAGAAGGGCCCTACAATAATTTCTACGCGGGTAGGTATTCTAGATCGTCGGGCAAATTTTCCGTGGTTTGCTCGAACTCGAATACTATGGAATTGTCTTAACAATAACGCGCGAGAGATTTTTTCGATTCTTGGATATAAAATATCAGTATCGACGTATAATACACATCATTATACCGAACGCCATGAAGTATTTCATTTTCGATCGAATTTTTATTCATTTCTCTAGTAATTAAAAAATGGATAAAACGTTATTGAATCTTTGGTTCTCATTAAATTTAATATTAAACTTTGGCCAGCAATTATTTGTGTTACACTTCTTATTCGATACTGAAAAAAAACAATTTGCAAAAGCACCAACTCGTTGGCCGATTTATGACTTTTTTTTTAAAGGCTGCATCTCTGGCACTATGTGTGGGTGAGAAAATATATAGGTATGTTGCCCACATTTGGGTTTTCATTATTCTGGAAAAAATAACTGCCACTCGTGCGACGTAACAAAATTCTGGCGAGGTACAAAATCACGTCAAGGCTATGGCCAGTAAAACTGCAAGATTATACTGCTCGCAGAGTCTACTGAAATTAAATGTATCCGGGAAAAATATATAGGAGAGGTATATACATATACATACATACATATATATATATACATATATATATATAGATATATATATATGGTGGTAGTGAAAAAAGAAATTAAGGGTCGTGCAATAAAAATGTCGCTAAAGGCGAATAGTCTTTCGACAGTGCAATTCGGTATTAAGCAATAGGTATTTCAGTCGAGCCAGAATAAGCAACACTATAGCAGTGGCAAGAGAATATAAGTAGGAACAGTAGCAGCAGCAGCAGCAGCAGCAGCCAGTCGCCAGCACGATTGTCTTAAATTTAAATAATCACGAAAAAATGTTAATGCATGCCGAGGGCGGTGGGCACGGGCATCAGCTGCGTAATTCAATGATAAAGCAAAGAAATGGTGGAGCAACGATGCGGGGGTGCGGAACGCTGCGGCGATGCTGCTGCCTGCAGTTGGGTAGAATTTTACGAAGAACGCTCGCGGAGGACCATTGGACCATTGGCGGGGAGGGTGAACAGGGTGCGGTTGGCAATGTTGCGGTAGTCGGGGGATGGTTATGCCGTCGAGTTTCTCGTACTGCAGCAACGAAACCGTAGTGTTAGTGGTATAAGTAGTAGGTACGTAGTCCGGACGACGCGTAAGGGGTAGCCGGGTTATAGTAGCGACGTGGTGGTGAGGTGGAGGGAGGGGGGGAGAGGAGGAGGCGGAGGAGAAGATGTATGTATGTGTGCGTGGCCACGTGAGTGTGGTACGGCAGAAAGAAACTCAGTGGCGAGACGAGAAGAGCAGAAACAGAAACAGAAGCAAAGGTATATGTGGGATCGGGTCGGGAGCCTGGATGAGAGGAAGGGCATGAAGCACACAGTGAGCGAGCTAGAGCGGGAGCGAACGAGGAAAAGGAACGTTGGAAAGAATTGCCTTCAGGAAAAGCGGGCAAATTGAATTAATGGGAAAAAGAAAAACATTATGGTTAAGATACAAGAGTCTCGAGGAATGAAGAAAGAGAGAGGGAGGATTTGTATCCAGGTAGCGGGCGAAAGATGTTCAAAGTGGAGACGCGGCGTCGCGTCGAGAGGAGATCGAGGACGAGACGAGACGAGGAAAGTAGCTGCGGCGCAAACCCGAACCAGAACTTTTCACTCCAGCCCAACTGCTTGGAGTTTTCTTCGGAATGTCTTGGGTCAGAGACATGCGGACCGGGAGAAAAACACCAAAATGGCACGGGTACTTGGTTCCCCGCCCTCGCACTTATGTATTCTCGATTCCGGTCTCGATCGCGATGCGGTAACTTTCAACTATCTTTCATAGAAATAGTACGTGTGCATATACATCTATATAATACACGACACTGCTATATACTTGTAAATAGAGCATCTTGTCGTTTCCTTCCACCGTCTCCATCCTCCTACTATTAGTACATTTTTTGTTGCACAGAGAACATCTTTTCAAAGTTGTTTCTCTGTGTTTTTTTCTATCTTTTGTATCCGGAAAATTACTTAGCAAGTTCCACATAGTGATTCTTGGCTCTCTCTCTCTCTCTCTCTCTCTCTCTCTCTCTCTCTTTCTCCTTGAGTTTTCAAGTAGATGAGGAGTAATGATATAGCGATCGTCCATATAAACTCGGCGATGAAATCGATATCTACGAGCATACGAGCGTCTCGATGGCTCTCTCTATCTGTTGTGGATTGTTAAATCATTGAAAATACGACTTGTAGAATATGCTATGTTCATAGCATTTGTGCACCAATATAAATTTTTTCTGTTTAATACAGGAAATCGAATAAGTGCGATGGTAAGTTGGGGGTAAAATATTTAACAACGAGTACGGGGTGGATTGGTTTATATTTGTTGGTTCTTTTTGGAGCATCGTAATTGGAAAAATTGATAAAAGCTTGAAAAAATAACGCAGTAGTTAAATTAATGAAAGGCCAATATCTAAGCGAAACCATTGGAATCTTATCAGTAATATTCCCTGAATTCTTCCACTCCGAGGGCATCGGGCTCAAGGGCTTGTTAAATGGTACATTCAACTTTGCGTTCGCAGTAGGAAAATCGTTGCCCGCTCGCTTTCGCATAAATGCTGAAGAACAAGGATTTGGGGCATACTGTGCTCGCGTGTCCGGAAGCAGAAAGGTACTCAATTCAAAAGTTAATACCTCACGGGCCACATCCTCTCTTGCCTAGGTATAATACATAGAAATGTATATAGAGGTCGGGTTCATCTCGCGGTGTGCACGAATCCCGGCCAGAAGCTTCGGTTGGCTCGGCTTGATGGGCTCTGGCCTTTGCATCAACTGCAACAAGCACGGACTTCTACATGTTTATATACTACACTAATATGTATGCGCTCTATGCACGCGTGCCAAAGAGCGTTTGTTTGGCAGATTCATCGGAGGTCCTCGTGCCTGCACGTGAGATACACCGTGCTAAACTCCACAATTCTAAAAGTACATAAGAATAATATATATTCTGAAACTTTATGTATATATATATATATATATATATGTATACATACTTGTCTAGTTGGATATATATCAAACTCTACTTACGATCGTGAGGCCTCACGAAAATGCTAAGAAAAAGGCCCGCACAGAAGGCAAATATATCTATACTTGCACTCAAATATGATCGTTGCTTCAAAAGAAATTCCGCTCGTTTAAACCACATTTGACGAATGGATTCTAGCGGGTACCGAGAGTCATTGATACTGCTCGAGAGGCAACTCGAAATCGTGACGCTAGATTTCCTGAATATACGAAGGGAAAACTAGTTCGAAGAAAAACGATTTTCTAAGTTTATATGAACAGCTATCGGCAGTTTTGGGGGCATAGTGCAAACTTTGAAACACAATGAAAAAGCAACAGAGGCTGCTTTTTTTGGCTGATATTTGTGGCTCATTCCGCCTATTATCACCCTAATTAGTCAGCACCCGAATTTAGAAAGTTCCTGCAATTCTCGTACTTGATTGTACATAATAAGATGGACGATTCGAGATTCGGTCCGCGGAACTATAGTTTTGTAAAGCTTTTACGCTGAAATTGATTATTTCCACGTACGGTCGATAATTATAGAACCTTTCTACGCCATTTTAACTAAAGTTTCTCGTATGCCAAAAAAAACGGGGTTAAATTTAAAAAAATGAAAGAATGATACGGTATAAAAATTCATCTCTACAATAACGAAAATGCTGCGTACCTTTCGGAATAAATACAGGCATCGATCGAGGTGCAAACATAACGCGTTTTCGATATAATTTATGCTCTTTCATGTCAAAAAAACCCATATTTTTTTTATTTATCAAGTCTCGGAAAGAACCGAGGAATAACAGCGTATAGTTTACTTTAGCAATACACGGCAATATTGAATTTTTATTCTTCTCACAAGCCCCCCTCCCAATCGAGGCATAGGACCGATATTGTTTCTGTATATATTTATGTATACGCAAGCCACACTCATACATATATGACGATGTTGTCGCTGGGCTGAACGCCCATGGAGACCACGCGATGACAAGGCCACGACAACGAATTCCCTTTGCCCACGTTTCAGCCGTATATACCGTATTGCATCGCCCTTCACCCCGGCTGCTCGATCATTCCCAGGGCTCTATCAGAAAATTCTTCACGGAAATGCACACGTCACTATATATCCGTCTCTCTTACGTAATCCCAAATGTTTGCTGTTGCGCGTGTATTAGAGTTCGTCTTTCGAATATTCCTCCTCCCTCTCTCTCTCTCTCTCTCTTTCTCTTTTTGTCACATGGCTATGCTGGCGACATTGGTCGAGCATGATACACAACGAAATAGCGAAGCATTTTATAGAGGCTCAATGTTCTCACTTTGTAAACGAAAAGGGGTTACAACATAGTACCGAGCTCTTTTGCACGTATAAAATAGCTGAGAGAGAGAAAAAGGAGGGTTCGTCAAATGGGGCCAAGCAAAGTTTGGGAATTGGTAAATCGAGAACTCATTCAATACCAGAAGCTTTAGGTCCACCCCTCTGGCTTCGACAAACATCTTCCACAAGTAGGGATTGCCGGCGGCATCATCCCAAAAGTTTAACAGACGTAGAATTACCTTATTTCTTCTTTTTCAAATTGCGGAGTCTCAGGAAAAAGCACGTGCGAGACTCGAAGGAAAAACCATTGAAGAATAAGAGATCAACAAGAGGGTTGCTACGAGGGTGAGTGGTTTAAGGGATTACATGGGTTTCGAAGCCAGAAAAAAGCTTTTTTGCGATTTTTGTTTCGTATTATATATTAATTATTTTATTCAGAACGTTAAGTATATCAAAGACTAATATTTGATCAGTATTTTAAAAAAAATTCATGAAACACTGTTGGAAACTTAGCTGGTGGAATCTGGTTCCCGGAGACCCCTAAAGAGAGTGTGTTTGCGATGGTCACGATAACTCATGATAGTCTTATCGGAAATTAATAAACCAAATATCTTCTGTTAGTAGATAAGTATAGTTCGTAATTGAACGAAGTATTGTAAAAAAATTGAAAGTTGACAGAGTTATGTGCAAAATAATACATTTTTTGGTACAGTTTGCACTACTTATAGTCTTGTAAAGTTAGTTGTAAAAAAAATCCTTTATTCAATCACTAGTCAATGCTATTTTGAAGAAGTGTGCAAAATTTTAATAAGATCGATGGATTAGTTAGTGACAAATCGTCTCTACCGACTTCAAAAATAGGGTTTTGAGAAAAACGCGATTAAAGCTGGGCTGCGCCCGGCCGGTTTTTTCTTCCTAAGGAATTTCTAAAAGCTCTATCTGCTAGAGTTTTAATCCGATTGATTTAGAAATTTGGGGAATATTCTAGACATATTGTACTATAAGATAAAAAACAATTGATTTTTTGTAATTTCCAAACCCATGAACGAGTAAGCTCCAAAGTGAATCACAAATTAATTAGACGATTATTATTAGTAAGTACGTACCTTATTTTATCTATATATGTTTCCTCGAATCACTCTGTGAAATAATAAATAATCACTAGGTGTTACGAAAATAATTATTTACAGTAGCTCCTGAGTATAAGAATTTGTTTTAATATATTTTTCAACAAGGATAACGAAAAACATGGAAATTGAAAATTCGAAAAAATAGACTCCATCGTTTACCCATTCTAAAACTAGGCTTAACAATTTTCAAATTAACAACAGATTTTTACAAAAAATTAAAAAATATCCAAAATACACGATCATTGTTAAAAACAATCATTTGTTGTTACAATAAAATAATCTGATATCAATATCGTTTAAAAACTCTATTATTTGCGGAGTTATGAGCATTACAAAAAAGGTATTTTTCAAAAACTGAAATTTTTCAGAAATTTATATCTCGTGAATGACTCTATAAAAAAAATTGAAAACAAAACATGGCGGCGAGTTTCAAACAGAACTAAAAGGAAAAAAAAATCGGAGATGCAAAAGTTCCAAATAGGCCGATTTGGCGTGGAATGCCCCATACATATGTGCATATAGGAGTGAACGCTATGCCCGTGGTGGCGTAAAACATCGGCTGCGCATCCGTTGCAATATTAAGTAATAAAAGAACAATTCACCGATCGCCAACTTTTACCCATTGTTCTAGTCGTTGCGAGATAACCGATAAAAGCCGATCGTTACAGCCCCGATCGTGATCTGGTCGTCAAATGTGCTCTGGCTGCTGTGCTTTCTGGTCATCATAATATTATAGCTCAAGGAAAAAGAATAGGGCGTTCGTTCGAGAACGGTAAAGGGTCGCGTACGAAACTCCTGTGTCGGGGGGGCGAAAAAGCTTATCGCGACAGTCACGCACTCTTTTTTGTCTTCCTCCCTCACGTAACACAGATACGATAAATATTTTAATCCAACGAGGGTCTGTTCGCTGCACCCTCGGATAAAATACGCGAATGAAAAATGTACACAAATTATCAAAGGGGTTACGTGTTTCACGTATCTGAAAAAATCAATTTCTAGCGTGTAAAACGATGAAAAATTCATACGATTTTGTTAATTCAGAATTTCCAGACACGACTGTACGACTAACAAAGAAACTGATTAATTGAACATAGGAATAAATTTTTTACCGTCAACCAACTCGCACCTTAGTGTTTGAAATAAAAAACAAATAATTGTTTACGAGAATCGATTATGCTTGATTGTTTGTAAATTATTATGGTTTATTGCCAATTAATCTATTGTATTACGTAACTAATTAAATATGTCAGTATTATCGTCATTAGTGGCTACAGAATCTAATGACATGGTCTCATTAATCATCGAGAAATGTGTGTCACGGTTTTGAAATAAACAGCCCAACTGATCGTGTTGGATGCGAAAGTTTTGCATGTATCGAATTCTTATAAGAACTCCTTGAGCTCTTGTTTGAGTGCAACGGTATACGATATATTTTATTCGGGATAATATTTCTCAGCAAATATACTATGATATTCAGAATTCCCTTTTCTGACGCAATGGATGCTATTACGGTGCTTTCATTCCAGACTCTCGTAAACAAGTTCATTAGATCATTGACCTAATTATTGAGAAGTGCAAGTAATTGGGACTGCCGTCTTTACATTCACATGGTAATTTTTCAAAGTTGTAAAAAAAATATAACATGCGAACAATTTCTAAATTTTCATCAATAAAACAATGGAAAACATGCGTACCATTTTTCATCTGTAATATATTGTATCGTCGCACCAGTCGAGATTAGATTTAAGGTTTTTTCTATATTTAAATTTCCGACTAACCCCTTACAACATGAAACGGCACGGCATTGGCTGGAAAATGGATCTCATCGACAGTCAAATATCGATTCGGTATATCTGGGACTGAATAATTGACAGCCGCAACTGTATATCTGTTACATTTCACGAAAATTCTCCGCTATATTTCACGTCATAATGCCGACATGTATGTGGCTTTCGATAAAAGTCAAGATTCCGTAAGCCGTCATACGATAAGAGAAACTGTATTTTCGTACCCGACATGGCGCGAGAGTTTGCGGCGTTGAACTTTCACTAGAGTTTGAGGAACTGCGCGAGAGCGTCATGAAGGGACGAAACGGCTGGTGATTTCGACATGTTAACGTCGTGTAATTCCTAGTGGAACAAGCTCATAGCAGGTATTACGATAGCATTCTTGAGTAGTTGCGAATTCTCGTGTCCCTATCTATATCAAAGTCACATGTATACATATATATATTTATATTATATAAACACACATACATAGCGAGCTCGAAGTAAGCCCTAGCGCGACTAAGTAATGGATGCCGCACTGATAAAGTCCAACCTACTGTCACGATTCAGGCGTCCTGTACGTATTATGTACGTACAATATTATCTCGTGTCTTCTTTCTCTCTTTCTCTCCCCCCCCCCCCCTCTCTCTCTCTCTCTCTCTCTCTATATATATATATATATATACATATACCTAAAGATCTTCTCCCGTCCCTTTTCTTGGAGAAGTTCGCATCCTTACGTGGGTGAGCGCTTCAGCCAAATGGTATACACCTAAATGATGGATGGTTTTCCTAAAGCCGAACTACGCGTAATCAAACACAAGCGGAGCTTTCGCCAAAAAGCAAAGGGACGTATGTATGTACGTATAGACGTGCTAATATCTTTTCGTCATTAGACAAACACACGCGTCACAGAGTGAAACACAGGAATTCAACAATATATCTACCCTCGTGGATTAATTTCGAAGGAGACCAGGAGAAACGAAGAGCTATGTCAGAATGCGGGGCTCTGTACCAGGAATTATATTATCCATCTATCAGAGTAACCGTAATCACGTACATCCCAGAAGTGAGATGATAATAAGACCGGAATAAAAAATGTATTACTCGGATACCATTGATTACAGCTATTACCACAGTAATATATTTTCAATTGAAATATGTTTGATCAGTTAGGAGAAATTAACAGAAAAATATTACTGCTTGAAAAACATTAACTAATCAAAAAAGTATGCGCTGAATATCAGTTTTTCAGATATTCTTGGGGGGTTTTTTTTTGGGAGGAGCGTAGTCGGATATTCTTCACGTTACTGACCGAAATGACTAACAATAAGTTAAAGATTGATCGAAATACCATATATATATGAGGAATTTCACTGGAGATTGGCCATCAGACTGCCGACTCCTCTTCGATTTTGACAAAACAAAATGTTCCCTCATAGTATCTAATGAAAAGAGCAAGTCATGAAATTTTTAGATTTCTTTCGCCATTTTTTTTCAGTTATGAATTTTTCAAAATTCTGAAAAACTAAATTCAAATGAAAATAACTCCAAAACAAGATATTTTTAGTAATGTTATAAGTCCGTCAAATTATGCGTCCTGAACTGCTTTTTGAGAAAAGAATAACGAACAAATTATTTACAAATTTCTCGATTTTTTTTTATGAAATCAAAAAACATCAAGTATTACGTTACCGATTTTTTTTCAATTTTTGTCCGAATTCCTGTTGCAATTTCGAAAAAATCTAGACTGGTTTCATCGTGGAATCGCGATATTTATTGTTTTTTTTCAATGTTTTGAAAATTATGGGAACATCGAAATTTCAGTGAAAGTCAATCAATATATTAAGAGATTGAGATAGACACCATTTATTCTTAGCAATAATAATATTATTCGTGTTTTTATTCAATTTTGGGTTCAAGATTTTGAATGATTTAAATTTTTCTGACGATGATACAATTTTCACGAGATTTTCATTATTCATACTTCATTCGTTATATCATACTCGACCATGCATATGCACCTTCTGCTATTTGCTTTATCATGAATGCATAACTGAACTATGCATATGAAAATTGACGTGTTTGAAAATGTGGCTTGCCAGCGGCAGCCGCTTCGCCATTTTGGGCAGCACCTACTGAGCGCCCGCACTTATTCGCCAGTTCGAATGGGCATCGAAACCCAACAATTTACTAAATATCATGGTAAAGTTTTCACCGCAAGAGGATTGCGAAGCTGCCAAAGTTCGGTTGGAATCACGATCCAAACAAACTAAAATGATAATAGGAACACAACAAATACATTGCATAATCCCCGGGAATAATAAAGATCGAAATGTAACAAAAAGTTCATCTTCACAGAATTTTAAATCTTTAAAAATCTTCAAACCATAAATTGCGAACAACATTATTATTGTCAAGAATAAATGGCTTCCATCTTAATCTCTTACTATACTATTATATTA
Source organism: Netelia virgata (assembly GCA_951802705.1). Classification (NCBI taxonomy): domain Eukaryota; kingdom Metazoa; phylum Arthropoda; class Insecta; order Hymenoptera; family Ichneumonidae; genus Netelia; species Netelia virgata. The sequence goes on along the minus strand of OX637867.1, from coordinate 12,596,278 downwards.
TAGTTACTATATTATATACTATATTATTATAATTACTTACTATATTGATTGACTTTCATTGAAATTTCGATTTTCCCATAATTTTCAAAATATTAAACAAAATAGTAAATATCGAGATTCCACGATGAAAATAGTCTAGATTTCCTCGAAATCGCAAGAGGAATTCGGGAAAAAGTTGAAAAAAATAGGTAACGTCATACTTGATGTTTTTTTATTTTATCAAACAAAAACATCGAGAAATTTGTAAATAATTTGTTCGTTACTCTTTTCTCAAAAGGCAGTTCAAGGACGCATAATTTGACGCACTTATAACATTACTAAAAATGTCTTGTTCTGGAGTTATTTGCATTCGAATTTTTTTTTCGGACTTTTTAAAAATTCATGTCTCAAAAAAAATGGCGAAAAATATCTAATAATTTTATGATTTGCTCTTTTCATTAAGTACTATGAGGGAAATAATTTTGGTCAAAATCCTTGGTCAAATACCTCATACATACAGGGTGTTCCAATAACTACTAGCACCTTAGATATCTTCGAAACTATAAGGTTCACAGAAATATTTGATGAAACAAAATTGCACAGTACGAAGGGGGCCATCCAATGATACTAAAGTACTCACCCCCACCCCCTGGGCTGAGAGTGGGGTGGGGTTAATTGTATTTACTACCGATACTGTAAGTATCATCGCCTTTCTGTACTTTCGGGGATTTTTTGCCATTTCATCGCCATCTATCATGAATCGAAAAAAATTAAAAAATAAAAGTTACTTATTTTTTTATGGGGAATCTGAATCTGTAATAAAAAATGGGGGTTCCGATTTAAGATTTCAAAGTTGCCCCATGCCCAGCCCAGGGGGTGGCCGTGGGAGTGGGTACTTTGATACCATTGGATGGCCCCCTTCGTAACGTGCAATTTTATTTCAGCAAATATTTCTGTGAATATCTAAGGTGCTAATAGTTATTGGAACACTCTGTATATAGGATATTCGTTGAAAACATGAATGAACCGAATTCCATTACTGCCTTTTTTGCTCCAGTTCAACAAATTTGTTTAGCAATTGTATTAGCAAGTACTCGCACTAATAAAATAAATCCTTTCAATAAATTATCGACCAATTTCGTGGGATGACATAATCCTACGAATGACAAAATAGCTCACTGATCATTAGCTCTCAAGCTTTTGAGCTTTTAAATCAATTGAAAGTACTTGAATCAACCAACATTCAATACGAGAATATATATATATATATATATATATATATATATATATATCAACGTCCTGTCGGAAATAAGCATATTAGTCGCGAGAAAGCAACTACATATGTACACACCGTTTCCGGGCTTTACGAATGCAAAGCAATTTCTAAAATGCGCCCTGAGAATCCCAAGTGGATTCCTATGTAACGAAACATATATGCACAAGAAGTGGTTCAGGTCCACTACGAATCGATGTTGAACTAAGATGTAGCGACAAACAGCAAAGGCGTGGTTGGCATGAGGGCGGGCAAGAGGAAGGGTGCAGTAAATATCCGGTATCGTAGAGAAATCCAAGTGGCAAGGGGTTTGCCGTTTGCGTAGGCCAATTCGACGATCGCTTGTGTATTCCCTCCAATATATCATCCACTATAACATTATGATCCTTGAACATCCTGATCACGTGAGAATCGGGCATAACATAATTTAATTTATAAAAAAGCATAGGTATCGGATATTTCATTTGAAAATTCTGAAAGATTACCGCGTGTCCCGTTTCAATGGGCAAAGTCGATGAAGCGAGGAAATGAACATTGTAAGGCGAATAACGCTCGTAGTAATAAAATCTCTGATAAACTCCCACATTACATACCTGGGTATACAAAAGTACAGAGCTTTTCGAGCGACAAAAGAGTACGGTTTCCATGTATTCTATGTTTCCCGATTACCCTGAAAACGAGATCAAAGGAATGCATATTCTTGGTTCAATGGTTTTACCCCGAGCAGCGATCGTCTCAAATATTTTCAGTATTTCAAGAAAGTCTTTGGTCTCTGAATAGCGTGAATTTCACGTGTGAAATTCTCTGCAGCGCACAATTCCAAACGGAATAAAACAGAAATCCCCATGATATCAAACGCACGAAAATCAGAGTTTTTACGCCCTCTGCTTTTACACGGATATTTTATCATTAATATTTGACGCTTCTTCCACCTCGCATTTCCCCTGAGCCCGTGAATATAAATGCCGCAATAAAAAAACAATCGACAGTCTTGCGGGCCACTTTACGAAGATTTCGATTTTCGAACTTCCGGTCGCATTTCTCGACGCTTTCGATCTTACGATTTTTCGTGTTTTTGTCTTATATAGATTGCCTCCCTATGTGGACGCGGAGCAAGTAATCAAAATAAAATAACTATAAGAACAATCATCCCCTGTGTATGTGTGTGTGTGTGTGTATGTGTGTGTGTATACGGAAGAAACGCGAGTATCGAGCTTTGAACGTTCGTATTTCTCTCAACGGTTTCGAAAAGCCAGAGTCGTGTCGAGTAGAGTTTCCTAATCTCTTTTTATTGCCTGTAGCTCTCTGCGACTTTTTTACGCCACCCCCGTCTCACGCAATCTAAACACGTATTTTTTACCAGTGCTAACCCCTCCCCCCTCGCGCCGTCCGCCCTCTATCAGCCTACCCCCGTAAATGTTCATATACCTTCCCGATTTTTTTCGCAGTTTATTTGGCGACCCCTCGATTCATCAATCCCCGTCGATCGTTACTCTCGCGACGCATAACTGTTGCCCTCTATAGCCAAAAAAAATCTCATCGCGAGCGCTATTCCTCCTTTACACATTTCAACCCTTGTAAATATGTGTTCCGTTTCTTTGATTCGGACACGTTTTTCGCAACGCTATGCCTTCTCGACTTGTAAGATGAGACTCCCCATGAACAAATGTACTTTTTTATCATCAACGCGATAAGACGAACCCGGAGTGCACTTTGCAGTGATGAGAATTCCATTTCATTTCGACGAAAGATTCGAAACGATCCACGGACGACTCGTGAATGAGAATATATATACAATATATACCTATATTATATACCTATATCTTTGAAATACTGTCTGTCTTAAAGATACTTGATGTACCGCTGTGTCCCGTATATTCACACGACTAGTTAATGTACGTGTAAATTCAATTCTGTTGCAATGACACGCGACGAAAGAAACGGGGTTTGTCAAAGCGACCGGGCGTGTTTCACGTCCTCGCACCGATCGATACTCAGAAAATTTAGACGAGCGCAAGAACATTACGAATCTAATACATCATCGACGTTGAGATAGAAATGGCATTCTCTATTTAAATGAAATTTAATTGACTTTGTATATTCGCGATAATGGATACATCGATTCAATTATCAAATCAATATACGGCGTTTTGATTTATTAATTAGAATGCCGAAAAATCGCACCACAATGACAACTACAACAGCAACAACAACAACAATAACACGAATAATAATAAGAATAATAATAATAATAATAATAATAATGGTAATAATAATAATAATAATGGTAATAAGAACGGTATCTACGATGAAAAAATGCAAGATCGGAATCTTGGTTACCTTACGCAAGAATTCTACCCTTAGACGAAGGGTAGCACGAATAACACGAGCAGCGCAAGAAGAGAGAGAGGACACGCGGAAAGTAGATCTGAACTTTTTTCATATCAAACCGGGACTAACATTTAGTACGATGCCATACCGGGTTCAACGTAGTAGTGTTTGCATTTTTTTCCACCCTTCCCCTCCTTCAACTTTGGATTATGTAATCTAGCGATGACTACTTCCGGTTCGTGCGGTTGGCAAAGTTTTTCTATTTTTAGCGTGCTCATACACACGGATCAACACGCACATACACACATGCGTATCCTTAGTTATTAGTATTCCGAGTGGAGGGTGGAGCTTTCGATGGTAAAACTTGGCAAACGAAAGATTCACAAAGATTCTACGGAATCGCACGGGCTCCTTTTGAGAATTAGAAAGACCTCTCTGTCTCTCTCTCTCTATATATATATATACATGCTTGGCTGAGGATCGAACGCGATCTGTGCTATAAAACTCGAGATGAAAGTTCGCACGAACGATTTTTCGGATGAGAAAGGACATAAGGTAAAAGGACGCTGAATTGAGAAAGGTTGAAACTTCGACGATTCTACCCTATCGGGCGTGATTAATCGTAGAATCATTTTTTTTATCGAATCGAATATATCTTGATTGGAAGTATTTCGGGATTTCCGGAGGAATTAAGTTCTCGTTTTTTTTTGCATTACTAATGTAATGGAACGGCGATTTATTGATTATTTGATAAAGGACTAAGCCATTTATGTACTTTTCGTTATAAGGATTTATATCTTAAACGCGATTGATCATTTTAGATCATTTAAGGGTGCTGGCTACGGACCTAAACTGAAGATACAACAATTTTAAATGCCTGGCGTTTTTTTTTCGCCATATTAAAGCTCGGATTTTGAATTTTCGAATTTTCAGGTCCAATGCAAAATTAGTGACCTTAACAAACTCAAAGTAAGGAGTCTTATCAATATTAAGAAACTTTCACTTTTCGATCCACGGGATGAGACCGGCCGTTTTTCATTTTGGAAGAAAGTTTTTAAAATGTATTTTTCCAACATATTTTTGGCACGAAGGATTTTTTATTCGCCTGACAACAAAAGAGTTAAAGGCTTTCAGCACGGAAGGAGCATAGCAACCTGTCCGAGAGTATAAAAATAATATAAAAATAAAGCTCTGCCCCGATTCTCCAATCTGCGAGCACTTGAGAATCTAAAGAGAGAGAGAGAGAGAGAGAGAGAGAGAGAGAGAGAGAGAGAGAGAGAGAGAGAGAGAGAGAGAGAGAGAGAGAGAGAGAGAGAGAGAGAGAGAGAGAGAGAGAGAGAGAGAGAGAGAGAGAGAGAGAGAGAGAGAGAGAGAGAGAGAGAGAGAGAGAGAGAGAGAGAGAAAGAGTGCGTTGGTAACGTTATAGCCGACCGCGTACTCGAAGGCGTGTCGTGCGCACGAACAACTTTTCTTATTACACCGATCGATGTCGACCCAATTAAAGCTAACTTTTGCTCCAGTGAGATGCGCGAGGGCGCACGAAGAGTGGGAATGAAAAAAAGAGGTCGGAATAAAAAGGGCGAGTACTCAGATTGCTCTCGTGACTTTATTGCCGATGCGAATAACCTTGAGGATGTTACCTTTCATATAAATAACAGGAGCGAGGGAGCAAGAGAGAGAGAGAAAGAGAGAGAGAGAGAGAGAGAGAGAGAGAGAGAGAGAGGATATGTATACTTCAATTTAGCATCTCTCTCGCTCCTTCCTCCATATTCTTCACGTTCCGGACTTCCTGATACAAACAAAAAACGAAAAGGAGGTTACGGACTCTCCCTCCATCTCGAGTTTTCCAATATAACTGTGAAATATGAAAAATTGCAGTATTATATTTCTTTATCGTACCCGACGCATAGGAACGATTTCATTTGCCAAAATGAAAAATAGTTTTTTTTCCCTTTGCATCCCTGTCTCTCTTTTCGTCTCAACGGTAGGAATTGCCTTTTTCACCCCCACGAGCACGGCTCCCGTTTCCCGATGAAACTCGAACGTGACTTTTTTCGTACTATATAGCAATACCCTAACTCGATTCGTCGCCATGAGGGGGTGGAACTACCGGACGGATATCGACGTGGTGATACTCCTGACGACAGTTTTTCCGAAGGACGGTCGAGCTCATAAAAAAATTCGGTGCATATATATGTATATATATATATATTTATATGTAGGTATCCGAGCTATCTACATCGTCGTAATGTGTTCTTCGACTGCTTCCTAGGCAAAGAAAGGTGAAAAAGCTACGAAGTTTGTGTTTGTTTGTCGACATTCGTGTCAACAGAGTGTATACGGCGAGAAAAAAAAAGCGAAAAACAGAACACCAGATCCGCCGTGAACGACGTTTCATGGGGGCGGAGTGAAAAGGTCGTCGCGACGGGGTGTGCGGATCGGTGCAAGGTGAAAGGATACTTTTTGCCAGCACTCTCGGAACTCTCGGGGGTTGTATCACGCCTCTCCCATATCTTCACTCTCCTTTCCTATATAGGGGAAAGCCTGGACAAGAAATAGTAGAAAGCTTGACAGTGAGAAGGGGATAAAGAGAGATAGAGAGAAATATATATCTATGTAGACCGTATATGGCGACCGTGAGAATCGATACTTTGTTAAACGGAACGATCGACGGGATTTGTCCAGTGGAATAATTATTATCGAAAAAATTTATATGTGTTATATAATAGGTATAATAGTGATTATGTCAAATTAATTGTCATTGCATTTTAAGAAGGGTTGTTACGAATATCGTTGATGTTGATCATCATCCCTTAAATTTCCTTCTTGTGTTAATTGAGAAGCATATTGTACAGTTAGTTTGGTCAAGTAGCATTCCGTATGCGGAACTTACTGCGATAAATATACTTTTATTCTCAGACGGAAGTTAAAAATCATCTGTTGTGACGATTCTTTTAAATTTCCCCTATCACCATCCTGAAAAATAGGATGAAGCTTATTATGAAAACGAGCTCACTCGAACCCGTTCACCTCTAAATTTCAATAATAACACGCAAAATCTGCCAACGGGTACGGGAAGGTACAGACGCTCCTGGGAATAAGGTTGATAAAGGTCAACTCTCGTGGACCGAAAAGTTTTTCACCTCTCGACGTGTAGACTGAACGTTGGTGATGTTCGGTCGAAGGATCGACGGGACGGTAAAAGAGTAGCCAATAGCAAGATGGAGCGAACGGGTTTTCCGATCGATCGATTTCGCGACGATGCGCGAATCAAACGAACGTATATATACAGAGATATCCTCCAGTTACTACTCTACGTACGTATATCCGCTTGAACGAACGAGAGAACGACAGAACGAACCGACGGACGGACGGGCGAATTGAGCGACCCTCTCTGGCTCTCGCGCTTCCACCCTCGCGTTATATATGTATATATATATATATATGGATATATATATATATATAATGGTAGGTGTGCGATCGTTATAGATCGAAGAGCACTTGCGCGAAAAACCGACCAGTCCTCTGGCGTTCCCTCTCGGATTTTCGGTGCCCGTTCTACCGTGAAGCAGTGATACCGGTCAGCCGAGCGAGACTGTGCGGAAGAAGAGGGAAAATGTTGCACCTCTCTCTCTCTCTCTACCCTCCCAACCCTTAACTTTTTTTCTCCTATTTTTACCACACCCCTCCTACCGATCCTCCTCTTTTTCATTCGTTCTCGTCATCGGAACCTCGCATCGTTCTCTCTCCCTTTCGCGCAACTCCTCCGTCATTTCTATGCCTCATTCCCCTCCCTCATTTCAAAGCTCCACCCTTCCTCTTCATTGCCTTTCCCTCGTGTTCATCCTTTAGCTCTCTCGGATATTTTCCCAAACGTTTTTCTTTTTTTCTTCAGCTGCTCCATTGAGCTCGGACGAATGGTTTGCGGGTGATTCTTTGTTTTCACCAAAATGCCACACTCGTGACGTTCGTCGGAACTCTTTTTTGGCGTTCATGAGAGCGTGATGTGATTCGATTCCGAACGTTCTCACTCCCCGAGACGGTTCAGTGAGCGATTTAGGGCTTGTGATACCGTTCTTGCAATTGTGATTAGGAATGAGCTTTCAGATTTTTTATAAATATAATTAAACCAAACGATACGTAAGAGCAACATTCCATAGAACGAAATTCATTGAAATTTGTATTTAAACGATAAATCTTTATATATTGAACGAGACTATTATTTGTTGCGGCTATTGTTCGAATGAAAGAAAATGAATTGGATCAGCAATTGTGCAACTTGCGGCTTAGATTGAAACACAAATTATCGCCGAGTATCTAATCCTTTTTTTTCAATAAACTAGATTTAAATCGAAACAATTTATTGTTCTCTGCTTAAAGGTATTATTGCAGGTACGAAGCGGTGCTAATAGGGGACGAGAGACCTCACGTCCCGACTCTGCCGCACGTTTTATCCCCACGACTTCGTACTTCGAAAATACTTTTTCATCGGGCGTGTGCACGATTCGATCGTGGTCGCGGTGGTTCGGCAGCATTATTTGCGATAGGTCGACCACGCCGTGGTGAAACCATTTGCGGGTGCAAAAATGGGTGTCGCCGTACCCCGAGTGCCGCGATATATCTCGACTTCCCACGCTTCGACAAACCGGAATATTATTTAAAACGCGATTATAAATTATAAGAAATGCAAACACGAGGTGCGCTGCGAAAAGAAAAACGAAATTGACAGTCACCGGGAGAATTTAAAGAGATTATACGAAATACGTATAGACACACGCACACGCACGTTCACATACGTACACGAAAGTCCGCATGGATGGATGAAAAGACCGCTCGACGAACCGGAATAATTCTTTGCCCTTTTTTTTTACGTATTTTTGCACAACTTTTGTTTCATTCGCGTCGCCTGAAAAGCTCTCGGCGCGAGAAATTCCTACTGGAATTCGCCGCTATTCGAATGATGCCCTAGTCGATTTAATCTCGATCTCGTTTCGCGACTTTATTTGCAACAGGTGGTGACGGGAGTGGCCAAACTCGAAACGCCGCTCGGAGCATCAGCACCAACGCCATGAGCCGTCGCGGACGCTAACGAACTCGGAGAGTAAATCGGCCGCAAATACATACTGCGTATATATAGGTACATACGTATACATATATATGGGCTAAATTACGTTAAATTAAAGCGTTTTCCAGCGAACGTCTCGGATTTTATTCAACTTCGTGTATGTCGTACCTACGATTTGCGACGATACATTTTTAAAGCCACTCTAAATACCCGTCAGATTTCCTTTGAAGACATGACGCGAGGGCGTACTTTTGGTCCAAAAATTGTTTGGATCTATTTATTTCAGGTATCTATCGCCGATTTTGAAAACATTTTAGAGGCCTTTTTCTGTAGAAACTAAACGATTCTTTAAATCATTTTGTCTGTTTCGTGAGTTATATCTTCAATACTACATTCTTATTGAAAATAATAATTAATTTAGTGAAAAATTATAATTAGGTGAAAATTAATTAAAGAAAAATGTAATTTCACAAATAAAAAATAATCCAATATAGATATTTTCTTGCCGTGTGCAATTCTTTCGATTTCTCGATATTTTTTTATTAACGCCGGTCTTACCGCAATCGAGAAAATAAACATTGAACAAGTGGCAAAGAACCTAGTGCAGCACTCATGACTGGCAATAGCTCGCGCTGATCGCTGCGTATGACACTTTCATTGCTTCAATGCTTAATTTTTTTTACTGATGAGACAGGAGGGGAGATTCTAAAAAAAAATACGAGATATCCGAAGAGATTCGAGAAAAATCCAAGAAACAAGAAATTCTTTTTTGAAAACTTTGAGATCTTATGAAATTGTCTTTATCGGTAATTTGATTTTGATATCCATCGTAAATGTAGCAATGTGTTGCAAACCAAAAAATATTGATATGCGGTAGGCTCGCCCTCCACGTAAAATGTATCTACAATTTGTACGGTATCGATGATAGATTCAGCGAGATTCTAATATTGATTTAATACATTTTTAACCAAAGTTTGTCCTTGCGTCTATTTTTTGGAACAAAATGTGGCAGCGCCTCAAGGGACTTGGAAAATTTATCATTGCAAACTACAGAATATACAGAATATAAATTTGCTAAAAATCTGTAGCCATCGAAAAACTCTTGAACCTCTTGCGATGTGGCTCATATATATATATTCGCGAATACATATATTTAGGTACGCATGTATAAAAGCGAGAAAACTCCGAAACGCTATGTATATACTGAAACAATATTGTCTCATATACCCGAATCATAATTTCCCGCCCGACGTTGGTGCACACGGCACGTTTTTCCGCAAGTCACTACAGTACAAACAGCTGATTGGACCGTGGGAAATGTCATCCATCTATAAGGAAAGAGAAGAAGCTACCCAACAAATAAAAGGACCAGAAAATAATCAGAGATTATTAGTTCATAGCTGGCCACTTACCGGGTGGGTACTCTGAAGAAGAGTCGAAATCCAGTGAGAGATTAGAACTCTGAATAAGAGTAAAAATCTCATACGGCGCTAATAATATTCTGAAGAAGAACTGCTGCATTGATTAAATTCACGCGGATCGACGATCGTCCGTTGATCTGTAAGACGGGCAAAATATTATTATCTGTCACGGATCGCGCGGGGAAGAAAGAGGCTCGGCTGTTTATATTGACGACGGGTCAGAGCGGGAGAAGAGCATGGCGTATGAAGAGGGTGGGGAGAGGCCACCGGCTAACGGTACAAGACCAGAGCCGTTGAGGAGAAAAAAAGAGATCACGATATATTATCATAAAAATCGAGACTCGAGAATAAAATAGTATAACTCTCAACAGTTATCACATCCGAGGCACTGAGAGGGGAAATCACTGGTCACCACCTACACACACCATCACTGACAATGAGAGCACGAGAAAATTCCACACTGACCCGAGCACCGTGAAAAGGTCAAACGCCTTTTATTCCAAGGCGAGGGCGCATTACAAGGAGAGGGAAGGCGAGAGAGTTCGCAAGCAGACCACACCGTATCGATTATCCTCAAAATCGAATACCGGTCACTATCAACATCTGAGAGGCCTGGCGGGAGAATTCAAACGCGGCCAAATCACTTAAGAACGCCAAATCGATAAAAATTAACTATAAACTGGCCATTAAGTCAATAATTATAAGAATTCATTATTTGTTTTATTTCACTTATCTTTCTTTATAAACTACGTAGCATATTTAATCATTAATAAAAATAGAAAATATAAATTGAAAATTAAGAGACGTCGATAGTATCAATCAATAAAGGCGAAGTTGCCACAGTCGAAAATCAACATTTCAGAAAGAACAGAAATTCCAATTTTTATTGAAAGAGTCGTAGGAAATCAATTACCTCACCACACAATCTTCGAATATAATATAAGCGTCGAGCTACCCAACAAATAAAAATATATATAGAAAAGCTTTGCCGTTTCAATATATATACCTATACATCGCCAAATGCCGTACGCAAATGGTGTTTTTTTACGCGTCATCATTCGAGCCAAGCGATATTTTGACAGCTGACAAAGCTGCTAAAATATTCGATTGTTTATTTTACCGTAGTCTAATAAATCCGTTAGGTATACTGTTATATCTTTCGTTGCTCCGCAGCGCGAGACAAAATCCCGATTGCGCATCACGATTGATAGACACGGGAGAGGAAAAGCAGGTGGAAAGATGCGTGGGGTATCGGTGATACAGCAAGATTTTTTCGTTGTTTTTGACTTTTTTTAGTTTTGTATTTATTTTTTTTACCGGTCACTCCGTTACACATGCTATCCAACTGGAATGAATATTGCAGAGCCAGAGTCGCGTTTCACACCCACGGATTGTAGTGTTTATGTATAACACACGGTCAGCAGATAGAAAACCGGGAAATCCTGATTGTGTTTATCTAAATGTCATTAGTTAGTCCACTGGCAGCATCCATCGGCGAGAGCCGCTTATGCATGAACAGAATTTGTTCGTTTTTATATGTCTCCCCTACCATTCTTCTGACTTTATGTTATATCGCACTCGTGAGAACGACACGTGCGCAGTATGTGTAACAATGATATAATTAGCGAAATTATTTCCGTATGTTGTTCGTACTATAATAAAATTACATTTTTCATTCTATATATTCGTAAAAATTCGTAAAAATATTTGGTCGGATGGATCAGCATAAAACACATGCAACTCTGTTTGAGTTTATTATGTTGAGAGTTTTTAGAGTAAGCATTATAATTTTCAAATTTACAAAATATTATATGTATTAATGATAATAATGGTCAATAATGAAATATAAACTTCATTCAAACATATAATATTTATATTTAATTTTGGCCGTAATATGGTCGTAAATTTATGTCACGTGGTTTGCAATTTTTGTACACGAAAAATGAAGAAACAAAACATTTACGAAAAATCTAGCGAGTTCGATAGTGGACGTGGCAAATGCTATTTCAACTGTTGTTGTAAGGCTTCTTGTTTTCAGTTTTAAACTGTTTTGGGTAAGGTAAAGTAGTTGAACTCGAGAAACTTCGGTAAAAAGTTACAAAAAATCGTTATCGAGATTGTGACAAGCGTTTTTGTACGGGATCTTCGAAAGCCCGTTAGCCGTGCGATGCTACGGAATCGATGGAGGCTTCCTCGTAGGGCAGACAAGAAATAAAACTTGCCTTATACGTACGAGAGCCAGTCTGAGATATCTCGATGATGTGTAACCGATCGTACGGCGCACGCGCGAACGAAAATCACGAAAAGCGTTCAAGCCCTGCAGATTGAGCCGTGGGGCGTAAGCTATCCTAACATTTACATCATCAAAAGCACGAACCCAGAGATATTAGAGGTTCTCTTTCCGCGCAGCCCTGCCAATTACCCGATAATAGCGGCGAAGTTGTAGCCTTCCGTAATTAGTTGAGCGGAAGTTGAAGTTCTCGACACGGCTTTCCAAACTGGCCATCGAGTTACATATATTGACGGGACTGTTACGATCGGCGCTCCTCTTTTGAGTACCAGCGTACGCAGCACGGTTCGATTTCTCTCTTCGAGGCAAGATAATTAAGTCCTTTCCTCTGGGACGGAAATCTCGCCTTTATTTTACCACAATATGTGTTGGAGGGGCTTTCGACTAGGGCTGTAACGACTTTTTCGACTGTCCATTTGTCAGTTTGACTATGCCAAAGACTGTATTATGTAAAGCTTGACTCACTTTTTTTCGATGGTCGTACGATTCTGCAGATTCGCGAATGCTTGGTCTACGAGAATTACCGTTGGATGACTGGATGAAGAGTCATACGCTGACGGCTCGAAATTTTGATACAATGTCTTTATCTCGCAATTTAACTGACTTTAAGATTATGCAATGTATTACTCTCGGTGAGTTTACAAAATGATAATACTAAAACAGTTTGACGAGCAAGAATGTTCCGAGGATTGTGTTGCGCACGGTAGGTATGTGCGTTACTGTCCCCGTTGAAGTCGAAATTGTAACTGAGTTCTGGGCCAGAGACCCGGTCCTTTATTTGGTGAAAGACATCTTTTGATTGGTTGCTATATTTGTTGGGATTATTCTATCTATTTGTTAGGATTAGTCTATCCTACCATTGGTCAACAATTACATTTTTCCGTAGATAGATAGAAAAGCTGCTTAGGTTAATTATAATAAAAGAGGGGACAGGTGATAGTTGGTATGTCACTTCCCTTATCGTAAGGTACTGGCTATTTCTCGGAACTAATCGTAAGTATGGCGATCGTGAAGACGATGGGAGATACACACGATTTATTATCCGTCACAGATGGCGTGGTAGATAGTCGTACACGACCGGTGTACTGTTTAACCTATGAGTGAGTACAGTGTACGAAAGGTCAGTATCAGTATCTCCGAAAAAAAATGTCAAAGAAATGCAAATGAACCGAGAAAGCTGATTTTTGGATATTGTGTAAAGAGGGATAAGAAAGGCTTAACTTGAAATTGTCGGTCTCAATTTCCTATGAGCTTTCTCCGCCATCTTGAAAAAGGGTTACATTTCGTTTTTTGCGATAACTCGGCTCTCCGCCACGATAAGAACATTTCGATTATATACTTTTTTGTTGCTTTTTTACGGTCCACAGTTAAGGCGTCATAAATTTCTCACCTACCGTTGATCGTTGTTGAGATATCGAGCGAGGATGTAAACAATTAAGAGATTGACACTGGTTGTTTGCTGTTTCTCGTGATACACATCATTGTTGCTCCTTTCTCGTGATATACATCGAAAAAAGGTCTATTATCAAACTTGTAGAGTATGCTAATGCCTGCAATGTAATTTTTTTGTTTTTTTTTTAAGAAAAAAATTACGATTTGTAGTGCGCCGAAAAGTTGGCAAGTCCGCGTGAAATTTCGATGTCATAGTCCGCGCGATTGTACACAGGGTAAGGCACGAGAAACAGAACACCTGAATATCTAGAAAACTAAATCCGAGAGAAAAAAATGTTTCAAATAAAAAGTATGTCATGGGAGGGCGGATACAAGAATCACATCGGCTTTCGATTCGCATTGTGTTTCCAAGGCCATTCAAGTTCAACTGCTTTTTTCAAATGAAAATATATATTTTTCATTGCAGATTATTAATCTACGACTTGAAACAAATAACTTTAGTTTGATACAATTTTTCTCTTAGTCGCTGCTTTTTACAATATTGTCATTAATAAAATTATTCTCTCGACATTGTGTATTTTTTCTTTGAAAATTCAATGTTGTGAAAAGTATTGACTAAAAGAAAAATTGTTTCAAACAAAAATTATTTGTTTTAAGTCGTAGATTAAGAATCTGTAAGGAAAAATATATGTTTTTATTTGAAAAAAACCATTTGACCGTGAAATGACCTTGAAAACACAATGCGAATCGAAAGCGAATGTAACTGCTGCACTAGCCCTCCCATGACTTAAACTTTTTATTTGGAACATTTTTTTCTCCCGGATTTAGTTTTCTAGATATTTCGGTGTTCTGTTTCTCGTGCGGACTTGCCAACTTTTCGGCGCACTACAAGTGATAATTTTTGCCTAAAAAAAAAAAACAAAATTATATTGCAGGTATTAGCATGCTCTACAAGTTTGATAATAGACATTTTTTCGATATACATCACGACAAAGGAGCAAAATTGTTATGTATCACGAGAAACAGCAAAAAACCAGTGTCAATCTATTCATTTTTTACTTTCTCGCTCGATTTATCAATAACTATCGACGGTACATGAACAATATATGTGACCTTTATTGTAGAGCGTAAAAAGCAACATAAAAGTATATAATCGAAATTTTCGTATCACGACGGAGAATCGAGTTATCGAAGATAACAAAATTTAACCCCCTTTTCCAGATGGCGGAGAAAGCTCATAGGAAATCGGAGTCGACCATTTCAAGTTAAGCTTTTCTTAGCCCCCTTTACACAATATCCAAAAATCAGCTTTCTCGGTTCATTTTCATTTCCAACTGTATATACTGATTGGACTATCAGGAAATTATCTATTCTAAGAATTGGCTATGGTAGAGACAATGAAGCTTATACATTATTCGTAACAGATAGTAATAAAGTCGGTATTTCCTGAAGTGCAGACGATACCCCAAGCAGACATTTTGGTTCTGGTGAAATATTTTAAGATATTAATTATTTGGTTCCTTATAGGTGATCTTAGGATCGTACAATTTTATCCGAAACAGATGGTGTAGAACGCGGTGTTTCCGGGAATGGGGATGATCCCCCAAGTGTGCATTTCAGTTTGTAGAAGTGGTCTTAATAATTTCGTTTTTAATAAACAATCCTCGGATCGTAACAGCACCGTCCGTGCTTGCACAGTTCAAGTTTCCGGGCCGGTTAGAAAACATCGATTTTACGAATATTACGGTGGATATTGAATCTCTTATTACTTTATAATTATTGTACCAATACGAAAAATACAAATGTACCGACGTGAAAAAAAACGAAATTGATCACAAGTTGGCGATGATTTCTTTATAATTTTCCACTGAATGGTAATCTAGCTTAATTTCGAAATATCATTAAAACTAGTTAACAATATCGACGATACTTTCGCTAGAAAACTGATGTCTCGTATTTTTGAAAAATCAGAGCAGAATTAAATTTTGGCAACTTTTTTGTTCCCATTTCAAGAGTTACTTCCATTTTCATTCCCTTGTAAAATAGAAATATCACATATACATGTATATGTACTTATGACTACCGAGGTAATACCGATAGGTGCATCGCGCATCTATCCCCAATTTCGCCTATCCTTCGAGCTACCTTATCTGCAAACCTTCGGCACGACAAACTGAAATGAAAGGTAGAACTTGGTCGGGAGTTTCGACGTCGAAACTGACCTCTAGAGGTCAATGGGCGAATCATCGGACAAAGTAACTACTATGTTCAGTGCTGGGGAAAAGCATCAAAGCGCAAGAACCATCGCGCACCCTCTAGCGCGTCGTTACCTAGGTTCACACCAAGAATTTCGTTGCTCAGCTCTTACGAAATGGCTGAGACGTGAACATCAAGCTGGTATGGGACCGTGCACGTAAACATTTCGTACAAAAAAAACTCCTTTTCACGTTCAAGACGCAACATCTTAAGTCTACCCCGATAATTAATTAAGGAGTTTGAGTGCAAAATGAGATAAAAGTGAATGACGAAGTGAGGAATTTTGGGCGATGGTGGAAGGAGAGAAACGAGACGGCTCGAAATGACGAAGGGAATAGCGAGAAAGAGAAACAAAAGAGCAAGAACGCGAGAGGGAGGGAGAGAAAAGGGAAACAGCGTGGTCCTAATCCAATCTTAGCCGGGACACGTTCGCCAGGAAGTTAATGGAGGAGACGGCAGGAAGTGGAACTGCGGCTCGAGCTTCTATGTTGAAGGAACCAGACAGGGCATATATGTATATGCGATATAGAGTGAGAAGTCGTCCGGAATGGGTAGTACGCGAGACGTTACCTGGCGCGCGAATTCCGTACAAAGCTCGAGAGCTTCTAACCGGCATGAAAGTCCCGGTACCAATTAACGCTGGGCTTAAAGTATCATGATTCTGTAAAGCTGCGAGCGGTCGTCCTTCTCTCTCTCTCTCACTCTCTTTGCCTTTCCTTCTTCCTTTCAAGGGATACAGCAAAGTTCTGTCGATTGTCGCGAGTGAATCGTGTGTAACTTTCCCTCGTACATAGAAAACTGGTAGCGAGACCTCGTATATGACTATACAGGGTGAGGCATTTATCGTGACCCAGGCAACTTTCTCATAAACGAAGCAAGATACCAAAAAATGTTCAATATATTAGCTTCGGGGTTTCGAAGGGGACACAAGATGGTGTCCTTGAATGTTTTCCAAAGTAGAATTTTCAAGGTCGTTTGAGCGTCAACTTTGGTGTTTCAAATGGGATAGTGTACTTTTTTTCCCGAAAACCGAAAGAGCATTGAATTCCAATTATAAAACTACTCTGGCATCATGGTCTCAAAACCGAAGGATCATAAGATATTCATTGAAAAAGAAAAATAAATCGGTTTATTTCAATCGCGTATACTACTTTGCGGGGTCAAAGTCCTTTGACCCCGACACCATGCTGGGACCCCTTGAAACCACGAAACTAATGTATTGAACATTTTTTGGTATCTCGTTTCGTTTAGGAGAAAATTGCCTGGGTCACGATAAATGCCTCACCCTGTATATATATATATAATATAAGAAACTAATTTGAAAGACTCGTGTGTTTACTGAAATTTCATACGAAGCTAAAGTTTATCCGCCTCTTCGATTAATTTATCTCGGCATATTCTTCAAGTTGATGAAAATATCGTTGATAAACTTTCCGGCTTTGGAAGTCAGAAAATAATTATGGTGACACGCTCCCACACACACACATATATATGTGTGAAAAATGAATTCGGAAGATTATTGAGTTAATTAAAATTTAATAGGAAGGAAAAGTTGATCCGCCTTTATGATTAATTAACCTCGTCATATTTATTTAACTGAGCGAAGATATCGTTAACGAAAGTTTTCGACTGTGGGAGTCAGGATATAATATAATGGCCCAGTTTGGATCACTCTATATCTCCTCGCTCCATCACCCAATAAAAAATATTCATTCGGAGAGACGAGAGTTTTCTCTAAAACGTCAGGTCCTACCCCAGGCCAACGTTTCTCGGTCGATTCATAACCGTTTAGCGCGATTAAGGGAGAGGCCAACTCCGGCGATCTCGCCGAGTCGCTCATACAGCCGTGGGCTCTGCGAGCGGCTAAAGACCAGAAATGAGCTTCCTGTTTCGGCTCAAAACTACGAAATGTCCCATATTTTTGTTAGAGGGATTAGCGCTGCTCGGGTTGGTCTACGCCGCGCGATTACGCGAGTTAAAGGTGGGCCGTCGCTCTTTCTGCGTAGCGATACATATATACGTGCGGCTACCGGGGATGGAACCCATGCTTGTGAATAATTTGCTTGGTAGAGCGAGAAATAAATACGGCCCGTTGGTCATTCGGTGTGTGGAGCATATGGATAAATAAATTCTCTGCCTCGACTGGAATATGGTAGGTGCGTGTTTTACAACCTGGGAGCAGCAATTACGAGTTTCGTTGCGACATATCGTACAACTAGTAGAAACTACGTAGAATTATGCAACGTACATGGTATGCTCGATCAGCACGCTGTCAGGACGCCACTGATATCTGAGCGGCAATGCTTGTTGAAAATGGTCATCACACACGCTATTTAGAATCGTTTTACTTATATATCATTGACCGAGCTCTCGATAAAAAGTCTCGAGGCAAAATGATTCTCTATCTCGCTCATTTCAAACTTACATCATTATTCGAATTCTTTATTCTTTTAAGGACGGGTCTGGTCGATATATCGACCATTCATTGGATACAAAATATTTGAGGTTTTTGCCTTGAAAAGTGATATTTCAAGGTCAAATTTTGATTTGCTGATTCGGCCTGAAAATCGGTATACCTATATATTCAGATGCATTGAGCTCGAAAGAAATAGTATTTTGTATTGCAAAACTCATCTTCAAGGTGAATGTAAGGTTGAACACTGAAATTATCGCTAAAATAAACAAAAAGCCATTTTCAAGATTAAGGATGCCTCCAGGACTTTCTTTTACTATTTTTTTCGTATTCAGCGCATCAAATTACGTAGGAAAACACCCTCAAGTCATTAAACGAAATTTCTAACATAGGCCTTTCCGTTCCAGACGGGTCTGGTTGAAATATCCACCACTAGATTGGTCGGGCACTCCACGTGAAAAATTCATTGATATTATGCACATATTTCGTGTAAAATAAAAGATCGATTTCAACGTGAAAATCCCCGTTATTAAAAGGTTAAAATATGTGTCATTTCATATCTTCTGCATCAATAGAGAAGAAAAGAACAATAAAGCATTTCTAATAGTATTTTACTTTCCTTTTGGGCACTTGGAATGTAACGTATTTCATACTATAAGATAGTAATAAGAAAACTGTAATTACCAATCAATGATGTTGATTTTTTCTGAGTGACGATGAATCCATAAAAATACATTTTAGTAAGATAATTTTTCGTTGAGTTTTGGAATTTATAATGGGATATTGATAATTAGTCGTTGAGAAAATATGTATAATATCTTATTCAACACCCTTCGGAGCAAAATTGAATGAAACTGTACTCCAATGTCAAAATGTTTATTGGGAATAATAATTATTGTTCATTTGTTTAAATATAATTTTAGATATTTAAAACGGGACCTAATGGATAATATGAAATAAAATAAAGAAACAAAAATTATAATCATCTATAATAATAATAATCAGACAAAAATAATAATCAGCCTTTCTACTCTGGGAAATATTTTGATTTCATTGGATCGGCCAACAGCTAAATGTATACTATGTATTTTTACTGTAAGCAGTAAAAACACCATTACTTTCTGGTGAACCTACTGTTTTATTGCAAATTGCATTAAACCTTTTTTTTATAATCATCACCGATGCGGAACAACAATAATTATACTTGGGAGTTCGGCCGCCTAAGTCCTAGACGCAGTAGACCATTTGGCATATCCACATGTGTACGGCAATATCTTCACCTGGTCGATCAAGAGCCTCTTTATGCGATCCAAATAGGTTGGCAACACCCGGCAGCAGTATGAACGTATTGGGCTGGTAAAGCCAAACATTCTCCCGAGTTTCTCGATGAATGCGAGGCAATAGATAGATAGAGTGAGCGCAGGAGGGGGGGGGGGGGGAGTCAGGACATATGCGAGGTGCTCCCGTTTCGGCGAGCGGGTTAATCTCACAAACAGTGGGTAGCATCCACTAACGATGGGGCTTTACGCGATGATTGGGAATAGTCGGTCGGCACCTCCGAAAGCTTCTGCCAGCACGGAGGTTGCTTCTACACAGGCTCAACTGAAGCAGTGCATGAACGTGCTAGTGAATCCCCGAAAACTGGAAACTATTATGGTTTCAATGACTTCGGTTACCCAGTTCTTGAATCTCGATGCCTCCAGGATTTTTGGAAAACGAGAAATAAAAGCTCTTGGTATTATGTTATGTTATAGTCTTAGCGCAATTCGTTCATTTACGG
This sequence comes from Netelia virgata, assembly GCA_951802705.1. Taxonomy (NCBI): domain Eukaryota; kingdom Metazoa; phylum Arthropoda; class Insecta; order Hymenoptera; family Ichneumonidae; genus Netelia; species Netelia virgata. Next base: position 12,576,078 of record OX637867.1, on the reverse strand, counting down.
GAATTTTATGACTTACAGATTTTTCGGACGTTATTTATAATCTCGGCTCAATCCCATACACCGGAAGCGTGGAGAACTTCTCGGCTGTTCTTCTATGAATATCCCTTTAACCTCAACACCATTTCACCTCTTGATATGTAAATTGAGGAAAAAAGGGTGAAGTTTGACAATTTGTGTAGTATAAAAATTGTTATTTATAAAAAATAATTGTGTGCCTCTTAATACTTTCAACTATCGTGGCTGTAATTCTTATTATACTCCTATTGAAATTTAATCAGTAACAATGTAGATTAACCTCCCGTAAAACAGACATCTAAAAATTCCCAAACATAAAAGTGCCCAAAATATCTTCCTCGGTTGTTATCTGAAACTAGTTATTGTCATAATCAATTTAAAAAATACTGGTTTTCCTGAAAATGCTGGCTCTTTCAGCATGAATTTCTTATTTTTTACTAAAAAATCGTGAGTTTGGTACTCATATAACATAAACGATGAGGTATACAACAAATCCTATGACAAAGAATGAATAATTATATGGACAATATCTGTGCAAAATTTGAACTGAAACTGTGGATTAGATACGAACAAGAGACATGTTAGGCGCCGATTCAAGGACACGATTCTGCACATTGTTTTTAAACGTTTAAAGACAGATTTTATTCATAAAATTCTTTTTTTCTATGGAAAAAATCTTAAATGATACAAAAGATATCGAAATACCGCTAATGTATAAATAACCGGAAAGCTCATGCGGAAGGACCATTAATTTGAGGGGATGATTTTAGGGAATATAGTTTGAATTTCCTAAGTCAGCTTTTATAAAAACGTCGGCTGGAACATTGTCTGTAAAGAACTGTGCGGAATACAACAGCGCGATTGAGATTCGCGGAACTACATATTTATTCGCAAAATGTTGCATAAAAACCTTGTGACGGAGAGCTCTGAACCTTTGAGGATTGCGAAAGAGAGGAGTGCAAAAAATGGAAAAAGTATTAAGAATGCTACCCGACTTATCATTCGACTTTTCTAGGTATCACTGGAAGAAAGCCTGTTTTTTTACCACGAGAATTTGTCTACTGTCAAATACGATCCGTTGAATGCTCACATGGCCATGACAGCCATCCTTTCACGACGAACAAGCTGTAGGTACCTACGAAAGATGTCTACTATCCTGCTCTTGCCGCGCATTAGTGTGATGTTTCTTCACCAACTCCGTATTTGTTCTCACTTCACTAGGTTCGCGATGCATGGGCGGGCAGAACGTTGAGGTATATAACAGGCCGCTCCACCAGCGCGAAATCTCACATCCCCTAACGGTTAAAAGAGAACTTCCTCATGCATTGCGTTCGCCTACCATTGTCTCATCTTCTATCTCCGACGTACCATGGCTATCACTTTCTCATGGAAGAGCACCCACGAGAGCAAGAGAAAAATAAATGTGAAAATATCTGGCCGAACCCCGTTCACAAAGAGCAATGTTTATCTAGGTTCAGAATGCAAAAACGATCTGTGTTTGAAGGTACAATCTTCTAGAAAGGTCCTTTCAATGTACACCCTTATTTCACTTCTGCTACTCTTTATTCGTCCACGGTGTGTTGCCTATTGCGATGAAGAATAAAGAGCTCCGGGAAGTTCGCTCGCATATGAGAAAATCTTCAGCTAGGCAGTAACCTAGTGTGAATATTTTATTTTATACCTTATGTGACGCTGTGATGAATTAAACTATGTTAAGATAGGCCTATCGGGGGGGGGGGGGGGGGGGGTAAGCATTTTATTCCTGTTTTTTGTCACATTCCAAGTGGACTAAGCGTCAAGTCCATTAAGCAAAGTGGTAGCAAATCGACTAAAAAACAATATAATTAAAGTTTAAATTGATCCTACGTAAAGTTTATTTGTTATGTAATAGACAAAATCATGAAATTTTGTTCCATAAGATTGTTATAAAAAAACTAATTGAAGCTTCTTTGATGTCATAAAAATGTGTGCAAAATTTCAAAAGGCTTCACCACCAAAAAATCGAGATACTCATTGTATAATATTACGATATTAAACACGGGCCCTTATGGGAGGTAACGAAAAATGACGATTTTTAAGAATAAATACTTGATTTTTGAGTCGATAAAGGCCCCTGAAATTTTACACGTATCTACATATGACATTACGAATGTTTCTGCAAATTTTCAGTGAAATCTAACGGACACGCTGTAACGATAGGACTACCTTGGGGTTAGGGGTAGTCAGGGCCGTGAAAATATGTGTATTTTGAATAATTTTTGTTTAACAGTAGTTTAATTTATTTTATACAACAAATAATACGAAGTCATTGAGTTATGTTTTAACTTTATTTTATAGAAATTTAAAAAAATGCAATATTCATGGTCAAGCAAATTGTCGCCACATTTGTTGGACCGCGTCCCGTAAGTCATGCTTCACGGTGACCATCATAACGCTTTACTGGTTCATCGAAAATCAATCAAACAACAACTAATCATTAGTTTAATAGTTAATCTAGTGCCTGATCGAAGCCTTTTTTGACATCAACAAAATGGCAGCCTCTGATCAGTTACTCGCGGGTTTTCGAGGAAAAAATCACTAGTTTATTGTTTATAAAAAATATAAGTTTTAATACAAAAAATCCTTCAATCAAGCACTAGTTTTGTATGCTTTCAATACGCTGTATACATTATATAAAAATATGTCGAGTGGTTTTTGAATTACCGTGGTCACCGACTTTGAAAACAGTTTCGAGAAAAACTCATTTAAAGTTTTACACTCGGAGAGAGCCCTTCAGTAATTGTAGGATACCTCGAAAACTATTCATTGGAACTACTTGAAGTTTTCAGATAATATTTTCGAGACATCATACTTTAATAAAAAGCAAACAAAAATCGATGTTTTTAACATTCTGACTCCCCGTAACCCCTTAAATTTTTATTTTATTTAACGGTTATAATGTGTGCAAAGTATGAAATAATAGCACACTTAATTTTGTTTATTTACGCAGCTAAATTCCAACATATTTTATGATTTGATATATTTCTTAGGTAAGTGGCTGACAATGAGTTTAAATTCGATCTCATTTAATGACGAAAATAGAAACTAAAAAACAGAAGAAACCGTTTTTAAATATATTGAAGGGACGCAATTTATACATTCCAATTGAAACGACGAATGCAGTATAATATGTGAAAAAATGATCATATTGCTTAAAACTCACATTATGAAATGTTTGGTTTTCATATTGAATCATCTCTGAAACGAGCTCTTCTATCTTCATACTGTATCCATTTCTGTTCACAACTACTAAAAGTAAAGTATAACGACAAGAATCTTCGGAAGTCTCTTCGAAGCTTCGAGATTTTCATTTTTATTATTTAACGTCTCTTTCCAGTACAAAATACAACCTCTTGCGCCATACTTAAGTAATCGAACAGTGAGGGTCATGATATAAGATAAATACATAAAAACATCGCCCCAGTATGGACGCCCGGTTGAAAAACGGAGTGAAACTTTACGATACCGAACTTATCGTCACTCTGTAAATTGCAACTACAAAACATTTCGTAAGGGATGATAAACTGCGTCCTTTCTTCGACGTCATATTCGACGTTCCGTTGTGTCGTGCGTCAACCATAACGCTTTCAAAAAGTCCTTCCCGGTACGTTGCTGCTCTTATCGAGCGACCCTCTCGTATTTTACTACTCGATACGCCTATTTGATGCATATTTGATAAACATATTACTCAAACATCGATACGTGCTAGACATCAAACTACACCATCCGGTGTCGCCGTATCTGTCTATATCGAGACTCTATCGCGACTCTCGTTCGACGAGGGTACACAATTTCATGGTAAGATTCAATCCACTCTTCACTGCGTGACAAGTCCCTTTGTACAAAACATTCTCCTGTTGAAAAAAATTGTTTTTACTCCCACCTTGCGGCTTATCGTCGTCTGGGAAACTAACACCTGTAAGCACTTGCGAAAGTCTACAAAATGTTTGAACGGATATCCTCGATCAAAGTCTCTGCGTCCATATATTACCCGGTAAATATGCAATATACATAAAGCCACGTGCAGGCTCCGACCCAGATTCGTATTGATGACAATGTGTTGAGTTAGTCCGCGCTCACACGTGTCCAACTGGCTGTTTGCGCTACTATTGGTTCACCTTAGCAAATACAGTAAAGCTGTTTCCGTATCCCCTTGTATGATATCCCTCCGAACGTAGTATATATATCTTCCGATACAAAATCCATATATATATATATATATATATATATATATATATATATATATATATATAAGTATGTCTGTGTGCATTTGAATGTACAAATAACTACCTATTACGTAGAAATATACATGAAACAGTGTGTCTATGTATAGAACGCGAATCTGTGCCGATGTACAGCAGTCCTGCCATGCCCGACCGTGTTGGGGGGACGGGGTGAGAAGAACATCCCTCTCTCGCCATGTAACATTTCTCCGTGCCTCGCGCACAACCCTCCACGCGGTATCACCTAAACTGCTTATCGGCCGCCGTCGAAATGTCAAATCGTTTCGACGACATTGCTCGCTCTCAAGCAGCGACACCAGCAGTAGCTACGAGCCCGCGATATATTGGTTGGGTGGGATGGAACGAGAGAATCGGTGAACTCGTGAGTCGAGGGTTGAAAAAGAGGGTACCAGATGGCTTATGCTCACTGTTGTATGTATCGAATGTCGCAATCTTTCTTATTTCTATTTATGGTGAAAGGGAGAAATAACGATCAATTTATTCTCGGTAAATGTGAATAATTTAGCTCGAATAATTTTTCAAGGTAGGTATCGACTATTTGTCGCACTGGCGCGCGGGAAATATGTGTGTTGGGATTGTTTAAAACTTCCCCTTTACCCGCTTAGTTCACGATATTACGATATGTGGCGACACTGATATTTCGCAATTTAACTTATTATTTCCGGTAGGGTGAGTGCACATCGCAGCCTCACGCTTCGTAAACCACGAATGAAAACGCACGGGTGCAAATACACTTGAAATTTACCGTAAAATTTACGTTGTTTAATGTTGAAGCGTTGATATATATATATATATATATATATATATATATATATATGTATATGTGTGTAGGTATATTATATAGACGCGTATAGGCTACTTTATATACGTATGGTAAATCAAGAACTCAGCATCGAGGCAAACATTACATACTGACGTTTTGTAATGTACGCCAGATGATTTAGGTATGGCAAACAGACACGCGCGATAATCCTTGATTTTACAACCGTGATCATATTATCCCGTAGTGAATGTGCCATTCGTGTTGGAAAGAGGTTGATATCCCCATATAGAGACGACAGGTTGCGTCCAGAGTTTGCCTATACGTACGCGTATGTTTAACATATATATATATATATATATGTGTATGTTTTATATATATATACGGGAGACCTCTTGTTGGCCGTAGGGGATGGTTGTGCGTGGACGAAGCCGAAGATTTGTTGGCACAAAGTTACGCCGGTTAATTTTGGGCGGGCTTTTGGGTGGTACGTATGCGTATATGTAGTTTGGTGTTGCCACTACAGACGATGCTTGGGTGTCGGGTCGACGAAATGAAATTTTGCTATTTACCAAGGGCTACCACCGAAATCGGTTAACGTACGGTCGTTGCTGTTGGGGAGTTGTACACTTATACCACCGAATCGAGAGGGTATGCGCGCCACATATCCGTGTACGGAAGGTGTTATTCGTATCCCGAAATTCGAATATTCGTGAGCGGAGGGATGACAGTTCTACAGATACACAAGCAAAACCGAGCCAAGGTCGGAATATACTACGTTGAAAGGGTTGAAGCGAGTTTAAATATTCGAGCTGTTATTTTTTTATTGCCAGGTATTAAAAAAAATTGAGGACTAAAGGGTTGCGTCGAGTGCAAGAAGTTATTACTTTATATGGCAAATATTGGTCTTCGGCCAGGAGAAGCTCCTGCCTCGGCACGAGGGACTCTCGAGAATGGTGCATAAGCGCCGCGAACCCAAGAATCCTGCATCGTTCTTCCCAAATGGCAATCTCTGAATGTCGTAACGCCATTTTTAAGAGGCGAAGTGCGTTGTAAAGTTCGACAAAATATGCATACAGGTATATTTATATATACATATAGAGTAATATATAAGCGTATTATAGATATGCAAATGAGGAACACTGCACCGGCGCATAAATACATATCTGTCTAAATATATATACACACGGCCATTACGTATATAACTAACCACCGATGTAAATCCCGAAAATCCATGGCGCAACTATCCGGCAAACGCGGTATATAGCCGCTTAGACAACGCGAAGCCACGATAAAAGCCGAGTGCTATTGGATAGTAAAACACGTATTACCTTCCCATTTAAGCTTTAATATTTGCATATCCAGGTCCTGCAGGGAGGAATTTCAAATTTTCTCTTTCACGACGCGAGGGCGCACTTTCAATAAGATGGCGCGTGCAGATGTCGAGGGAAATCCAAATTTTATCACGCATACTCGTACATACATTGTAAATTCTTTTATTTCAAAATTCCGCATGGTTTCTCGCTCTTTTTCTGCCTGTACATATATACGCATAACTATTACAGATTTGCGAATTAACAAATATATGTATCATCCTTAAATCTGTAGAAAAGAAAAATTAGGAATTTTAAAAAAGGAATCGTTACAATATTGTGTTTACTAGATCATTCCGGTAGATATCCTTTTCCCTTAATGTATGACATACCGTAGCAAACGTATACTTTCTCCGTGGCACTTTTTTATTTTCGTTGTTTGGTTTTATTTTATTTTCTTCGTTCGCCGAGAGACCCTCCGGTGTACGTTGTTTCTCCTCCCGTAATCGGCCCAGCCATTACTATTCATTAGGATTTTTCCAACTATATGTCTTACTTAAGTCCCATTTCCCTTTTTTCTCTCTCCCTTTCTCTCTTATTGTTGTTCTCCCTTATTCCGTGTTTTATTTTTTTGTCCTTCCCCGCCGTAGCTTTTCGTTCGTTTCCAGCCTCTTGTGTATACCAGCCAGCCACATCTGACACCACATTACCGAGGTAGCGCGGATTTATCGTGGAATTTATACTTAATTGAATCCTGCTTTTCTCTCGCTCGCTCCCTCCCTCCCCCCCCTCTCTCTCTCTCTTTCTCCTTCTTCTGCCTCTCACACGCGTTTTCGCTTGAATCTTCGCGTACGCAAGAAGAAGAAACAGAACACGCACCCAGCTGCGATTATCGTCGAATAAGCCAGAAAGGAAAGCTACACATTCGTAGTACGAGCGAACTATGTGTTATGTATCTTATCGCAATTTGAGCCGAACAGATTTCGTACTTTTGCTTTCTAATCTGAAATTAACGATCGACGATCAGAACTAGTTTGACCTGACAGAAACGGAAATCGAATCGCTCACCAGAGATAAGCTCCGATACGTTGATCGCAGAATTGAAGGACCCCGAGAAAAAGAAACTCTACGAGGTTGTTTTGTTGCTAAAAGCGTGAAAAAATCGTGACAGACTCCCGCTTTTTCTTTCGAGATTCATCGGTCCAACGTTATCACCAATTCCCGGGACAGAACGACCACACTCTGTGTGTGTGTGTGTGTTTGCGCGCGCGTGTACCGGCGGGGGGCGAGTCCTCTGTGAAGGAAAGAATAAGGAAGAATCGAAGTGAACAAGTTTGTTCAGGGGGGGGGGGGGGTCATTTCTCTTTCAGATGACTGTACTGTACATCTACTGCATATATATATATACAGTCGATGTAAGGGTGGCACACACAGTACCGGTACAACAAACGATCTGAGAAAATCCGATCGGTCTCACGGCGGCTGGGTCCATTACGATAAGTTCGTTCAATCAATGTCCCGGATGAACGCACCCCGCCGACGGTTTATTGAACGGAAGAGAAAAGAAACGCGAGAATGAGGAGTGTGAGAGGCAGCGAGTTGGGGACAGAGTTCGGGAGAGAGTAGGAGAGATTCTATATATGAGAGCCTTTACGTTTTTTTCATTCTTTTTCTCCCTCTCTCTCTCTCTCCCGTTCTCTCTATCAATCTTTCTCTCTCTCTCTCTCTCTCTCTCTCTGACCGATCGGTGTTGCGCGCCCGTATATAGTCTTCTTTTCCATGACTATCTCATTCTCCACTTCTGTCCAAGTCCGCTCCTGAGATCACACTCTACTGTGCAAAGACTCGTTGAGCTATACGTAGCTAACTCTCGCTTCAATTAACCGTCGAGGTACGGAGATGGAGGCTGGGATATCTGCTCGTCTGGCGTCGTCTCGGCCCACGGGAAGGGGTGACAAATCGGCCAATCAGTCGCTACGATGAAGTCCTTCGTCTTATCGTTCTCGTTCCTCTCGTTTCCTTCCTCCTGTGGATCCAAACCCTACCCTCTTCCACGTTCTCAAATCTTTTAGAAGCTTGAACTACGCGGAACAGAGGCGGGGAGGAGGGGGAGAGGTGGATGAAACTCACAGTTAGTACTGTCTACTTTCGTCGTTCACCCGTTTCCTCCTATATATGTATGTAGTTTGTACCCGGGAAAGTGGTCGAAGGTCTGAATCACGCAAAAATTTTATCCGCCTTTTTCAGTAAAAAAAAACACTCCCGTCGACGAAGTCGACCCGAAGTGCGCCGGATCGGTTATACGCAAAAGTTTTGCGAATAATCGGCCTGAAAAATCATCCGGTCGATTAGCCCCGAGGTCAGCGTCGGTGAGCGTTGAACGGCCAATAGCAGGTAAAATGGTGGAAAAAAGGAGGCAGTGATGAAAAGATGGTGGAACGGACAATATTCGCGGAGGAACGAACGACGCAGATCACAGAAAGAAAGGAGATGAGACTTATATTTTATGTATATATGTGTATATTCATAAAAGGCAGACGGGCCAACTTTCGTTCCGAAGTTACGGGGGCTGGTTAGGGTGTCCCGTGGATAAAACTCGTTCGAGAGTCTCGCCAGTTTGTGGACAGAGAAAAAGAGGGAGTTCGGTGAAGTCTTGTCGAGGACAGACAGGACGGATTACTTTCAAACCAGGGCCATTGTATTCGCCAGCAGGATGATACAGCTCTCTGCCTTATCTTCAGAGAGTAAGTGTCTGGAGAGAGTCGTACGATCGTAAGGTTATTACGGGCTAAATCCCTGAATTCATTTGGAAGAATCGTCAAACGGTTTTAGCACCCTTCGGCGTTATGCCGTGTAGGGTGTGCAGAAAGTCGTCATAATTTAATCGTACATTTCCGTAGAAACGTAGGCCATATTTTCCCGAAGGCAGGATGAATGTAGGCTCTTGCCGATTTGGGGATGAAACGCAAGACCGGGTCAAGACGTTTCGTGAAAACGACGCGGTGTCAGGGGTTGTTGATGGGAAAAGATAAGTCCCATAAAACTTGTGTCTCGAACGCACCCCGTATTCGATCGAATGCCACCATCTTTATTGCCGCGCTTATATTCACATTTGGTACAAGACTCCATGATCCTGGCGGTGTTATCGTTCGCTATCAGAAAACATACGTATACGCGCGTACCTATAGCTCTAAAATTATAGCGCGGTATGAGAGAACGAGGCGCATATGAAGATCCGCCGACACATACACACCTCTTCTAGATAGGAACATATACGACGAGACGAGATTACTGTTGTCAACCGTCGCGTTTTAACTGCCAACCTCCGTTGGACGCCTTTCGTCAACCCTTTTCGCGAGCTCGAACTTGCCCTTCTTTGTTTTTTTTATTCGGTTTACAAACTCATGGTACTACTTCGTTATTTTTGTGACGTGAGGAATAGGGTGGGAATATGAGCGAAAACGACACGACGTACGTATCATTTTGGCTGGTGGAACAGGAATTCATACTTCATGTATATAGATGGACGTAACTCGTAGAAAGATTGTACGTCTGAGTTCTTTCGTGGCCCTTTTCGTTCCTCGTGCCTCGGGCTCGTAAATCGAAGTTCCGAGCAAAGATAGCCCCGGTTGGAGGATAGAAAGCCTGTCTCGTAACGGAAAAGCCGTTTACAGACCGGATCTCTCTTTTTTCCCCGCGTCTCTCGTTCTCGCACCGTTCAACCGGGAGTTTTCGATTTCTCGGTGAAGTCTCGCAACAATGTACCTAGTAAACTCTCGTTACTTGTTGTACATTTCACGTTGGTGCTCTATCGATACTTATACCCAATAAACATGTGTTATAGATACCAATACGTATGTGTATCGGCTGTCTCGCGCGGGATGCCTCGAGTTCGTTATAGTTTCCTGCGTGATAACAACAACCGCCATCTGCCCGCCACATGCGAACGTATATAGCTCGTTGGAGTTAAAACTTATTGGTAATGGCTGGTCGCGGAATCATGGCTTTGGCTACTTCATTGTATACCGCGGCGTTGGTTTTTTAATTATTTTTATTATTATTTTTCAGTCGTTAACATGAGTTCATGTATCGGAGTCTCCGGAAACTCTCCACGCGAGAGGGGACGAGAAGAGTGAAGCACCAAATGGGCTAGTAGGAAACTGGAAAAAGTGCGAAGTAGCGAGAAAGTGTGAGAGACGTAGGGGCGGCGGAGGGAGGGGCGCTCGGATTATGAATTACCGTTGTTCGAATATATATACGAACATATGCAGTAGTTGTGTGTATCCCCCAGCCACATCTGGGGTTCTTGAATGTCTGCTTGCGAAGGATTTTAAAGATTTTATGATGTAGTAAATATATAGCGTTGGACGGATATAAAGGAGTAGGAGAAACGAGGGAAAGGTGGAAAGAAGATGAAGTGAGAGGGCGGGGGGTTCGTGTTAAGTACCGGTGTGTAACCCTCTGGCATTCTCTTCACCGCTGTGTGCTACGATCGGAGAGAGTACCTCTACTCTTTCTTTCATCCCTCGTCAGCGCATCTATATATTTATACATACATATATATATATATATACCCAAATATACATATATATACGGACCAGCGCCCTCGTCACCAATCCAAGTACAAGCTCTGAGGACACAGGCTCGAGCATTCACCTCACCCACCATCGTCCTATAACCACGCCACTACCACCATCAACGGCTCTCGCTACACGAGCTATCTTCAACTTTTTAATAGAGCGACTTGAAGAGCGAGCAGGAAAGTAGAGGTGAAAGATGAGTGTAGGGTTGGTAGAGTTTGGTGCTAGCTTGCGAATTGTGAGACCTGATATATACTGCATATATATATGGTGGATAGTGAAACTGACGACATCAGCCTGTCTCGCTTTTAACCATTCCTAGGTTTTCTCTATCCGCTTTCACTTGGTTCTGCTCCCCCATCTCCCTCTCTACCCCCGGCTCCGACGGCAAACCCTCTTTCTCGTTCCCTTTCTTTCTAACGGAACACCCTTACTTTCATTTTATCCCCCACCCCCACTCCTCTGCCTCCTCTTTCCCGTCATCTTCAACTCCCTCACATCGATTTTTCATCCATGTGTAACTCCGTTTTTCGTTTTTTTTCTTACCAACATTTTTCCTGCCTAAGCAGCGGATTATTAACCGGCATTGAGGCGTCAGATCGTATCTACCCTTATCTGCTCGCGTCGTCACTCTCTTTCTCTTTTAAAAGCGCTAGGCACCGGTAAAATTGTCGTTGCCTCCAGCGGTCTTTTATAATGGACCAAAAAGGTTTTGCCTCGAGTCACAATATAGATATATGCACACATGTATGTAGTCACATGTGTAGAGCTTACCACAGTTTATTTTCTTCGTGCGGGAGCTATATACCTAGGCGTCTATATCTGAGGCACATATGCTGCAAAAGCTCTCGTTAATTTCAGCCGCTATTAGCAATCCGCGAAATACCCGAAAAATGTTTATTTTTTCCCGTATTTTATTAACTCACCTGACGCTTGACCGTTTAAAATTAATTTTAGTTTTTCAAGGAGTTTTGAAAATTATCGACGAATTGTCGTGATATTCATATGATGTAATGAAACAAAATTGTGATTTTCGGATCACCGTAGAGTCCGATATCTCAATTTAACGGTAAAGGTTTTTCGAGGAGACGCATTCGAGCTTTCATCATTACTGAAGTCTTTCGCACGTTGTAAATAATAGAAACCCGTTTAACGTTGTGAAAAACCATTTATTCACATATACTTCTTGTTTTGTAAATGAATGAAAAAATAAATGGGACGGAAACTCGCTGATGCGGTATCGTATACCGTTGCTGTACTTTCTCGGAAATTTTCTCGTACGTAAATTCAAAGTCACCGCGAAATAATGACAGTACCTATATATACCGAAGCAATATTTTCTTCTCTCTTTAACGGTCACGAGGAAACGGTTGCGGGAGGTTGGGTGGTTGAAAATTATTTGTCGAGACGAGAGCCGGATAAGGCGATGTAGGGATATATCGTGTGGCGGTAGAGAAAATAATATATATAAGTGTTGGGTGTGAGAAAACCGACGATCATAACGACGTTCTCGCTGGGTAGGTAATCGCTTCTTCATGATGGTGAAATAATCCGTCGCGGTGTACTCGTTGCGGTGGCAGGCGATGGGCGGTGGCGGGGGGGGGGGGAATTTCACGCGCACATTGTTCGCTACGTGTCCCATTCCTCTCGCGTCCTCATAACCATTCAACGATATGCCGAAGCATACTGTGGCTTTTGGGATACTCGTGAAATATTTCAGAAAAATATCGTGCTAGATTCGTCCGTCGTTTGGATATAAAGGATAATCGACGGGATATGAAAATATAAAATGTGGATGATTATGCAAAATACCTGCGGCAATGAAGACGATTATATCGGATAAGTCGAACGATACCTACACATTTTCTGCAATACGTTGGATAAAAATTGTTACTAATTTAGTTTAAAACAGTCATCGTCCTTAATCAGTTCAATACTTGGCATCAGTCGAAAGTTTCTTCTAGGCTTTATAGCCATAGAAGCTTTTATTCAGAAATGGAATAATGTATGTTTGAATTGTCTAACCACTCTCGAAATTTTGTTCGTCCTTACCACCACTCAACTGCGGTTCCTTTATACTTTTTTATCGAAATACAACGAACGTTTTAGCCTATCGAATAAGAATTGGTTACGCCAGAAAATACAGAAAACCCGCAAGCAAAGCCTCAATCTTCCGACAATCCCAATATCCATCCCGGTAATATCGTCGCGTGGTCAAGAGATGTATTTTGCAGGACGTAAGTGGAGGCAGTGGAGATTGAGCCATACGCGAGGTACTATATGATTTTCGCAGCTTATGTTGGAATATATAATGTTACGGGATGTAGAAGCGCAAGAAGGGTGGTTTGCTTTTGTTGAGTCGCGTGCCAGGTTCACCTCTCTCGGCGTATCCTCCGCAACACTGCTATAGTCTCCGAGACGATGAGCTATGTACATATATACCTCTGAGTACGAGCGAACTGGGCTCTCTCGTACGTTCAGTCCTTGCGTGAGATCGAGCGAGACACCAACACAGAGGATATATATTCGAACCTGGCATAGTCATCATCTTCACCGTCGTCGTCGTCTTCGCACCTCTCGTCTCCTAATTTATTCCATCTTAGTCGCGGTTCGAGTTCTGATTTTCAATTTGTGCTTCGGGCGAGAGTCTTCCTATGTATACTGTACGAAACTTATACTATACATGTATACTATACCTGTATTGCTAGACGTCTTCGTCTTCAACAGAGGGGTGGAGGCCGCGCGGTGATCGTTCTACGATGTGGAAAGAGGAGTGAATTAATTATAATACAGGTACTGGAATTGCGAGACACGAAAAGATGACAGGTGGTGCGCTCGTGAGGTTGGGAATGGGGATGCTGGCGAAGCGGGGCAGGAGAAGGCTCGTCGCAAAGTAGGAATTTGTCCCGGGCATCCGCTTTCTCGTCTCTGTAAGAGGGCTCGACCTCTCGGTTGCTTTAGCACCATCTACATGTAAATCTAATATACCCTTCGCTCCTTACACCTCAACCCCACAGCGATTTGACTATATACATATGTGTGTAGTGTGTGCAGAGTATTTTAGAAGCCCATATATATATAGCTGTCAAGGAATGGTCGGGATCGCGTAGAATATCAAGCCAGAGAATAAGAGGCGCGAGAGGGGTTGAACCTACTTCGCGTCTGTGATACTCTCCTCTCGTCTCTCTCTTTCTTACGACGCTTTGAAGAAGATACGTATATTCTGATATAGGTAAGCGAGTGCGTCGTCGTAGGCGTCTTGGAGAGCGCGTTAAGTCGTGTCGATCAAAGGGGGTGTCACATTCTCTCCTTGTTTCTTTCCCACTCTCTCTCCCTCTTTTTCTCTCTCTCCCTCTCTAGAAACATGTATTAAACATGCCTTAAGGTGCACGACGTTATGAAAAAGGGTATGCACCGCAATCGTTTACACAGCTCGAGGCCTCTTGTATGATACTTTGGTGAAAATCCCATCACTGACATCAAGCTAGGTACTTAAGATGGAGGGTAATAGACAATTATGGGTAGGTACCGCAAATAAAAAAAGCTGTAGAGCAAAGAAAATTTCGTGAAAGACAAACTTACTCACGCACACTGAGAGAAATATATATTTTCAATTCATTCATTCATAAAGCGAACAGATCTGTTTTCCAATTATATAAATTGTGTTGTGTTTAGTTGCGTTTATTATCTATTCATCCGTTTATTTATTTAATCGATTATGTACTAAATTTATATGCTATCCTATAGTATACGTGCATTTTAGATTGCGAAGTAAAGAACTACATTTTTGTCGGTAATCGTGCGAATAAAACATCGGAATAAAACTATATAGGAAAACAGAATTACCGGTCGTGATCGACAGTGATAGATATGTGGCCACTAAAAATCATATTTTTTTCGTGGATTAATATTAATTCGAAGCATTTCCGTTCGTATAACAGAAAAAGAAAATTGGATCGATCGGTAAGAGTGCGAGATGCGAGATGCAAAGAATTACGAAAATTCATGTTTTTCGCGCTTCTATTTTTTTGATAGATATCTTATGAACGATAATTTCAATGATTAAAACGATAGTAGATATGAAAAGGCCGACGAACAGCAACTGGAACGCAGGCAGCAAGTGTTTCATGTGCAGGCCCTGTTTGTCGGGTGGTAAAATTGTATCGGCCGAGTATTCCTTGACCATTTGGCCATACTGTTGTCCATCAAATGCCTCCAGTAAACCTGAAGTCCTCACGAACCAGAGGAGTCTCTTGAATTCCTTGGCGAAAGGATGGCGTTTTTTCGCGAAGAAAAACACCGGATACGTGATAATGGCAGCGTCCTCGATACGGTACGTTTGTTGCGAACTATCTGCACGATTCATCCAGTTTAATCGGTCTACCAAAAAGCGACGGGCAATAGTGATGCAACTCTGATTGAAAATTGCATCTGACATTTCGGACGGATCGATCAATTTGAATCTGTCAATAACGAAGAAATTCTATGTTACAAATAGCGAATGAAATTTCAATCAGGCTAATTGCACTAATTTCGATCTCGCTTAGAAGATGCTGACTTATAAAAAAAATGCACAACTTTCATCAACTTCTTACCACGATCATTATCGTTATCATTTACTGCCCTCTTACGGCAGCTATCGACTAAATGTATTATATATCATGCTCAAATGCAAGAATATAATGGTTTTTACTGAGTTAAAATTGCATCCCCTAAAATATTCACTTACTTTTCACTTTCTCAATTACTTTCAACTTTGATCATTCCTTCATAGATCTTCGTAGATACCGTCGGTCACGAAAATTTTCGACCAGCAGCATATTAAAATTTTCACATTATTTAAACACTCGTACGTACGAAATAATTATTATTTGCGTTCGTGTTATCTAAAAAGTATGTTCTAATACATCATACCACAATTAGCTGGTCCTTCGAATCATTTCAGTTGAAATGGGGAAAGAAGAGAGCAACTCTATGCGGATGGCCGAATATTTTGTGACCGACTGTAAATCTTCGTTTTTTTTTCATTCAAAGCGAAAAGTTTTGAGCCGTGAGTAGTTACGAGTAAAAAAAGAAAAATTCCTGTACATTGTAAAAATATTGTAATAGAGGTAGCAACGAATTTGCAAACCCCTCGTACGATATACCTTTTGAAGAGTTCAAAAAGGACAGGATCTTCGGAATCGTTGAAGAACTTCTTGACCGACTCGTAGCCACAGATCATTCGTCCGGAATTTTGAACGTCCTCGAAAGTTTTCAGACGTAAATTGCTATCGATGCTGATCATCGAGGTGCTAAACTGACCCATATAAGCACCATTGACGATAATCGTACGTAAGAGCCAGATACCGAAAATGAAACGAAGCCCAAATTTCGTCGGTGCCGAGTAGGTAGCTACGTTGCAAAATATGGACCAGAGATCGAGTAAGGTCACGCGCTCGCGAATGAGACCTCGACGCCATAGTATTTCCACCGCGGAAACGAATAAAAAAAATATGAAAGTCAGCCCGATATTGCAGTACCAAGTAGCTTTGGAGAATGGTGTAAAAAGACTACCTATCGGCAGCACGTGGTTTTTCACCCTTTCGACCAAGTCGATACTTTGGTACGCGAACCATTCCAACTCCATGATATTAATATTATTCTGGCTCATCCCGTCGACTGACATGGTGTAAAAAAAATCAAATTCACCCTTGGCGCATCGTTCCGCGAGCTTCGCCCAGCTTGGTTCAACGTCGCTTCTCCAATTCAAGTTTTCTACTTGAAAATTGTACTTCTTGGCGAATATATTAAGAAATTTGGTGCCGCGATTTAACGTTTCAAGCTTGTCTTCGCCCCATCTAGCATGGTCCAGTTTGCCGTTCAAAGTAGCGTATTTAAAAGTCCATTTCTTCGGGATGTATTTCCATGACGACAAACGATAAATCTCCTCCGATTCTTGATCGTCATTTATCTTAGATACTGTCGAAGCGTTGGACGTCGAGAGCCGGTCGCAAATATCGAAACTCTTCAGATAAGGCACATCACCCATTGACTTTTGCCTCAATGAAAATACCGTGCACGTTCCATTCGGGCGTATGCCGATAAATGCGACTTTTGAGAAACCGCGAGACCACAAGATATTCGAAAAAGCCTTCAACCATTTCGCGGACGCGAACGTTACTATGAGGTACTCGGCCGACGTTTCGACCCGAGGATCTTCCATCCTTTTAAGAAGATTCTCGCGTTTCTCGAGCATAATTGTGCTTGTTTCGTGCCCATCGTCCGTCGCGTCGTTCAATTCGACGAGGCTCCTGTAAAGGTACACGATTTTTTCCTCAAAAATCGTTTTGAGAATATTTGTCACGATGTCGGTACCGAGATACGTCGAACTCACGATAGCAATGTCGTTATCGGGATTGAAAAGCTTTCCGACTACGATACCCGTACAATCGGCTACGCTACGGACAAACTTCCTGCCCTTGTTCGTTCGAGATAGGAGCGGGCGCAAACCGATCTCCGAGCTAGCAGCAATGAGGCCCGGAAGAACGATCAAATGCAAGAGGGTCTTCATTTTTTCAGTTATCGGCCGTGTGCGTTTAAAAGTTTAGAGCGGACGAAAAAATAAGAGAGGATTCGCGAAAAGCCGCGAGACTCGAGACGTGAATGAGACTTGTAGATGAAACAAAACCAATTTTTTAACGAGAAAAAACGGAACGACGACGAAATCTTATTTTATATTATTTGTTTATGAAAAATAATTGTTTTATTTTATATTTTTTAATATTTTCTATATTCTTCGTTGTTCATTTGTTAGGTATTATTGGTTCGATCGTATCGCAACGGTGTGCGAGACTGGACTGAACTTACGGCAAGATGCCGCGCGAGTTTTTGGTCACGAGTTTTCCGATGGAATTTTACAATAGTACGAGGACTCGGTCAAAAGGCGTAACGTGTCGTCTGACAAACTGTCCGTAAGTAGGGGGTCATATATTTCTGAGAAATCGTCGATGAGTTTATATCCGACGATCGCAATACGGAGCGCGCGATATGTCGAAGAAAAAAAAACGGCAACTTGCCCCTTTTGAGGCTCGCGACAGACGCATTTTCTCAGCAATTTGTCGATAACGCAGGAATATTACCACGTTGGCTCGTGATAATATGCCCGAAGGTTTGTTCGAGAATCGTCCCGAGCTAGGAGGTTGAAAATTTCTTAAATTGTTAGCTAGTTCGCGAAAAAACACGAACGAGAAAAAAACAAATACGCGATGGGTTGCACATAGCGAGGTTCCCATGACGAATGTCACGCATCTACATTTCGCGATGACTGAAATAGTATGACATTTGTCAACGCACTACTGCGTTGGAAAATACCATGTGTAGCGTGTAAAAATTGTACAAAATAAGACTCGCGTATTTCTCATCGATACAATCAATTATTTATTCATTTTTTATCGATGAAATCAATTATTTATTCATGTTTTATCGATGCAAGCAAGTGCCGACAAATAGGGCTACTTTGACAGTAAAGGTAACTTTCACAGTTTTTGAGTCTACATTAACAGAGCGCCAAAATACGGTTTATATGTGTTCGCAGCGGTGAAAGCGTAGAATATTTGCGTAAATTGCAAAATATTGAGATTATAATGGCGATATTCGTGTTGCGCGGGAAATTTTCGATTCCGTAACGTCCAATTGAAACGTTTTTGGAGGATAAAATTTGGACCCTCGGCAGATGCCGATAGCCGACATTCGTAATTTACTTTCTGGACTATATATAAGACCGATTAAGTGCCTATAATAGTACCCTACGTACTTGATATTGTTATGTAAAATGTTTCCTAAAGATGTCAATTAGATAGTAAAATATCTTTGATTTCCATTTAATTCTATTAAAAATGCATAAAATATTAAATTTGTTGTCAAAATGATGTCAAAAGTAACCATTACGCATTAGATCTTCGATATAAATGGCATTTTAATGTCTTGTAAAAAAAACCTCACACTCCTGGTTCCTTTGACATTTTTTAAAAAATATTGGGGGGGGGGGAGGCTTGACTTTCTTATACATTTCATAGCCAAAGAACACATTGTTCTATTGGAGCAAACAACGTTGGAATTTAGAATGTTAAACAAAAGTTACCTACAAAAACGATCCAAAGCCTGTTCAAAGTAGCCCCGGTTGGCGGTATACCTCGGAGACCAAAAAAAAGAGAATTTTCTGGATTTCTTTTTGGAGAAGCTATTGCAGGTGTCGAATTAGGACTTTTTGCACAGGAAAAATACATTTCGAAGAAGGTTCAGATGCTTTTTATTGAAAAATGATAACAATTGGTGGAGGTATAGTGTCGTTACGCCGTAACTTTTTTATTAAACTTTTGAATGATATCTTTGGTGTATTATAGCCGATTTGAGACATATTGGTTTTCGAAAAATTGGTCGACGTTTGAATTTACGTAGCGATTTTTTGGAAAACGTAAAAAATGAAAAAACCTATGATACGCAGAAGATAATTTTAGATGCAATTATATGTAAAATAACCAAAATAAATTTCTAATAAATCGGTGAAGTATTTTTTGGAATATTTTTAACACATTTTTGAGAAATATAGTTTTGAGAAGATCCCGTTTACAGTTTTGGGCAGAGCGCAGGCCCAACGTAAAGATGTTATACTCTGAGAGCCATAAATTTGCCTTTGTTTAGAATTTTGACCTGGTATTTGGATTTCGTTGCGTGTATATTCCACCTTAAAGTTGATCGCACGGCCATAATGGTTCAGCAAATGATGGTGAAAAAGTGTGCGGTATATTGCCACCGGTCGAGAGGAAAATCGGACAAATACCCTGAAACAAGATATCATTTGCTCCAGGGAGAAGATTATTATACCGAGAACCCCCTTGACTCGAAGACCTTTAAGGGCTGCGTGAAGAACGACATGGAGGAGAAGCCATTGGGCTTAAGGTCGTGGATTAGGTACACCTTTTCGACATGAAGCCACGATTCTCGCTTCAAGTATCGCGATATGTCCACGTATTACTATAGGTACAATATATATGGATATATTCGTGTTTGGTTACTTTGTTGAACCGAGACAGAATAAAAATAGAACGAGGTAAATGGAGTTCACCCATGTGGTGGATCGTACGTGTGCCAGTATAATTAACAATGCTAACACGGCAAATGACTAAATTGCACTAAACGAAAGGGATCCCATCGGAGTAATTGCAGCTGGCAGGTTTTCCCAGAACTTCATGCATGTACAGGACCCTCTGCTTCTTCCAACTCTATGAAATGTAAACTAGGCAGTCCGAGTGAAAGGATCAGAGTCGAGGGGTATTTAATATTGCCGTAGTCGAAAGAATATAATAAATATATAGGTATAATGGCATCGAGCTCTCATCACCATCTGGGCTGATATCTGGACCACGCACACGGCTTGCGATTCGTTTGATTTGCTTTCTCCCAATATTCGAATTATAATAGAGAGGCGACGTTGCCAAGAAAGATTGTTATCACTAATTGTTCTTTTACTTTCATAATCCTGGTTGTTTTGAAGGGGATGCTGTATGTCCGCGGACAAAGATAGTGACTTATCTGTTGAACTACCAGAACACGTACAACAACTCGACAATTTACTTCGAGCCAGTGGTTAAAAAAAAATTAACTTTAGCTCAGCTTCGACATTTGGGTTGAGATTTAGCAGAACATTTTAATGTTTTGTATTGCGAATAATGTTTTGCATTGCATTGAAAGTAAATACGTTAATGGGTTCGAATTTTTACGATGTTCACTATAATTTTTTTAATGACCAATTAGATTTTAATCTTTGTTTATTTTCGTGCTTATTGCAAATTCATGGGTCATACACTGTAATAAGTACAAAGCTATACAAATCTTCGATTCGTGACTTTTCTTCAAGATAAGTCGACAGAAGTAACTTACTGTATATTCTGGCGGGTGAAGAGTGTGAACATAGGGTATTTTTTAAATATATTTTCGTTTTTTTATTCATTTATTTAATCTAGCAGTTCAAGCCTACAGCTACCATCGCGATATCGTAACTTTTGTTAATGTATTTTCTCTTATTTGCTCCGGTCTATCTGGCCACTATACTCGTCAATGCCACAGTACAAACATCGGATAAAGATTAAGTACATTCGTGTTTCTCACCTAGTCATGAGTCAGGATAATTTATATGGTGTTTTGGGTGCTGTATGATTTTAGACAATTATTCGTTCCTATATTTAAATCGTCACTTAAAAGATCGACGGACCAACTTGTATTCATTACTTTATTCTATTGTAATAATACACGCTACTGTACTGTACTTCTCCTCCTGTGCGAGCAGTGCCAGCAGGCAGTGTGCATGGGTGGTAGTCATCACTCCCAGCCTTACAATATCCGCAGGTGATTATTTGACCCTTTATTCAAATAAATGTATCCTAAAGCCCGTTGACCCAATTACTTTTCAGGTTTTTCTGTAATGAAAAGTTATGCCATATGACAAATGCTTCGGGCAGTCTGCATGTAAATTAACCATATTCAATGAAGTAATGTTCGTATCATACGCTTGATATCTCGTTATCGAAACAGTTTTAAATGTATGTAGGAATTTTTCAGGGGATACCTTGCTACTCGTAAATTAAAAGTACGACATTTCGATCGAGTCATCATTAATATGCCGTTTTAGCTAAATAATTTTAATAACAAGTTAATTGAGCTGAGATGTTGAGTTTAGTTAATAGATCCTTCGGCTTTCGATCAAAAAATTGGTACGTAACGGAAAACGACTATGATATTCGTGTTCTACGGAAAGTTTTCGGGAAAATATAAGCTTTCAAAGTCATTTATCGAAAGTTATTTTATTTAACCTTTCCGATTGGAAGGGGCATCCCGTAGACCTTGGAGCAAACATTTTTTAAATGAATTTCATTATCTAAGTATTCCACACTACCATATGTCAACTTTTTCTAAAATAATATATTTGTGCACGAACTCACACTGATATCTTGAAGTTTTTGGGGTAAACCCCGCAATCATCGGGCAAATGCGGAAATAAATAATACTTTCGAAAAAGAATTATTCGCCCCAAGTTCTCTCAATGTACAATTAAAACAAATTAAATAACGCAATGGGTATTCGAATTTTTGGATAAGTTATAAAATATACATTAGATTCGCTGCGGCAATTTCCAAATCGGTGAATAAAATACCAAAGTATTTCGATTTTGGACACAAAAAGTTTCCAATATTCAATTTAGCTCAAAAACCTGTTAGAAATGAAAGCCACCTGAGATTTTAAAATGTTCTTTACATTTCCAACAAGTGTTAATAGCACATTAATTGAAATAAAATAGGTGGATAAAAAAATCCATGCGACCTTAGTTTCTTAGAAGAGTATAGCGTGCGTATCACTATAGCCAAGTAGGTACCTATTATCGTATTAATTCAATTTATAATAAATCACGCATTTGCCGCAACACTGCATTCCATTACTTCATCATATTTATGCCATGACCAATATTCTGTGCCACACCAAGTACAATAAAGTCAGTCATTATTTCAATGCCATTTCCATCGTACAAACTTATTAGCGATATTAAAAATAATAAAGGTCATGTAATAATATACAAAGGAGAGCTCAGTGGTCGTGCAGAATCCTAGTTTAAAACTCCTGACGTTGGCACGTCCGGGTAAGCGAGCGCTCGTACTCATGACCTTAAGACTTTTCGGGCAACCGCTTCGACAGTTCCGATAGATTGAAAAATCCAACGAGCTCCACCGTATGCTGTACACATATATTTGTACGCGTATAGGAAAAGGGAAGGAGAGAGAAAACGTTAGACGGCAAAGGTCTCTCGATTTCTCCGGGTAAAAAGTTTTTCTCAACGAAGTTCGGCTCGATTAACGGCTGTGCTCGTGTGCTTTTATTCGCCAGCTTCATTTTTCCTCCTTCCCTTTTCTCTTTAATCCTCTAAACCATTGAGCACAAAAGGCCGTGGTCACTTTTCCATCTATACAGGCAGGAGAAAATCTTTCTCTCTTTCTCTCTCTTTCCCTCGTCCCGAGAAAAACGCACCGGAGACGAACACATTTCCGTTCGCCGAGACGATGGATCCCCCTCGTGAAAAATATACGCCCCTTAAGACCGTGGAAAGATAATAACGAAATGATATAAAAGCGAAAAATAAAGAAAGATCCCCGAAGCTGACTCCCGACTCCGAATCGACCCTCGTTCCCTTGCTTCTTCGATCCTAACGGACCGTGCCTCTTCTCTTTTTTCTGAACATTTTCTCGTCGGTCACGCGGCACATACCGCGACTTATGAAATCCGGGATTTCGCGAACGCACCGAGGCTTACCTTTACGAGCAGGGCGTTGAAGCCTCATTCGCCTGTATTACATATCCGTGATGGATGCCTTTTTATGATCGCATAAAACTTCCGTCCATACCTCATCTCCGAATAGTAGGAGAGACAATACGAGAGTTCCTCCTCACGCGAACGAAACGGATGCCTAGACTGTGCATTTTGTAGTTTCTTTTTTCGTTCGACGTTGTTTTTTCTTCTTCGTCTTTATTCTTGCCATTATGGTTCCCCGTCTTGTCACTTTCGTTAAATATAAAAAAAGGCTGTATGTTAAAACGATGACCCGAGAAAAAAGAACTCATGGAGGAACGATTTTGAATTAGAATTTATTCCTCGTGGAGCATTAACGTTGAACTTGAAGAGGTATTGTTCCGTTTCGTGATTGAATTACACTTTCGTGCCACCGGCTGACTGAAGGTAGTCACTCATAGCTTCCAAGCTTGCCTCTGCGTCAAAGTCCCTGTAACCAAATAAATTATATTTCCAGCGTATACGTGTATACCGTTAATCCAGATGTCGTATTGTCAAATCACATTCGTCCCATCTATTATCGCGTCTATTTTTCTTTATAATAAGCTCATTATACAATTTTATAAGCCCTCATAAATATATATAACATATACCGATAATAATCGCGCATGCGCTTAATCCTCGGTTTTTGGTAATACTCGCGATAGATTATAGCCGCGACGCAACTACAGACTGTGGCTCCGATGAAATGGCGTTTTGTTTGAGCGGCGAGAAGACCCCGCATTTTTGGTCGTTGATCGCACATAACACTTTTTTTTCGTTAAGACTGCGACACGCGTTATGAATCTCGCGATGCATAAACCTATTTTTTCCTCGTATGACCCTGTCTCTCTATATCCGTCGCTCGCACATTAACGAACAAAGGAAATTCACTCGTGTACAAAATGACGAGCGGTCGATAGCGCCCAATCGGACGAATTTCAAGGCTGTGAATATCCACACGATATGCGGAAGTCGAGCGAAAAAAGATATGTATAATGTGGTAAAGGGGCAGAGGGGTAGGGTGTACCCGCCGGAAAAGATCGGGAGGTCACGAGAGGTGCCCAGGGCCAAAATCTCGTTTCGTTTATGTTTATCTGGTCGGAGGGGTGGTGTACACGCGTGGGAGGACGAGCGAACAAATGCGTTGTTGTGTATCGTAAAGAAGATTTACGCACGCGATATTCGTCGTGGCAGCGCAGAAGTAGAGAAAACACACACGCTCGCCACGAACCAGAGGATTGGCGCACGCGCGAGTACGCGGACCTCGATGTAGCTCTCGATTCGACGATCGATTAGAGTGATTACAACAACGAGAGTAATTTTGGGAAGCGAACCGAGAGAGATATTATCGCGCATGGCGGGCTTTGTCCATACTACGTGCATGTAAAGACATATATCTATGTACGTATGTACGTATGTGTGTATGTATATGTATATATATAGATATGCCGGTGACGCCGGCTACTGGGACACAGATTACGGTCGCTCGTCGTGGGATCGTTGAATACGAGAATAATTTTACTGCAAACAATGTGGAATCAACTCGGACTGGGCCATGAACATCAGCAGCCACAGAATACATATAGATACATATATATTGACATATACGTATATATACATTTATACCTGCATAAACGTATACAACGAAAGTTCTTTACCGTTGGCCCGAAGCATCATACTATGTTTCATTTTATTGCCGCTTCCGATTTTATTAAACCCATCCTTTTACGACTAGTTCTCGGTCTTTCTCGCTCATCCTCTCACTCACCCTCTATCCAAATGTCCCCGATGATGGGGTCGCCTGAATACTCGAACGCTCCCCGTGCGTTTGGGAACCGTTAGCACCGCTCGTTTGCCGTTTCTCCATGTATAGCTGAGAACAGACTTACACACATCGGCATAGATAAAAGAAGACGAGAAGAGAGATCGCCAACGTGTATTGTCATGGTTGGTCAACCTGTGTTGGTATGTACCTATGCCTGGAGTGTACGAATGAATGTATTACTATATATATTGCCTGGCCATGGTCCATGCCAGTAGCAGCCACCTCTTTTGCGGTTACCGCATCAGTTGTGCCAAATTAAATTAAGCGTGACGTCGTTTTCCTTCGATGTCAACAATCCCCCGACGGAGTAGGTACACAACGTATATTGGCCGTAGTCTCTGCTCTAAAGGATTTTCGCGATGTATCGACATATGCCGTGCCTTTGGCATTTCTCGTCTGGGCTCCTGGGTCTCACTCGGTAATCGCGCCGCGTTCGACTATATATAGTCGAGGGTTATCCGAAATCGAATTACAGCGACAAAACTTGTCAAAGCTCATATGTGATTCGCTACAGCGGATGTATGCGAACGGTGTACCGCGTGGCGAGAAAGGGGAAGAGCGCATGTTCTAAGCTTGTACACGGAACATACGCCTTTCTGACAATATATTTTACTTTCGAAAACCCATGAGAGGAGGAGAATATACCGCTTGGCCTGCTTTGACGGACATTGTCATTAGTTCTCATTCCCACCCGGTAAAATAGTCTATACGTTATGAGTAGAAATCCGAATAATCCGGACCATTGGCTGTTGCTCCTCTCATAAGAATATGAAAATGTTTGAATATCGTCAATGCGACGATATCAAGCATGCATGTAGTCAAGTAATAATTCTGAAATACATTTTCAACCCTCTCAAATTATTCTGCTTTTGAAAAGTTGTTTTATTGACAATTTATGCCAATGAACGCTACGTTATCGAGATATCATCATTCTATATCATTGGTCGTTAGCCTAGATGGATTAAGCAACCAGACATTTCGGGTAATTCCAAGTTTGTCTTCCAAATTCAACATCCGGCTTGGCACATTGTGTATATAATACACCCACAATACTCCGGATATTGCGAGAGACAATTTCCAGTCCATAACGATTCACATTAAAGCTACGATTCGAAATATCTCTTCATCCATCAAGTCGGTCGAGAGCATTAACAGGTAGTTGAAATTGAACTCGTATCGGTAAGGGCCAGCGTAGAATCCATTCGAATATTTTCATTCCGATGGTGTTCGAGGCTGGCTTCGATGTCGGCAGTTCTTAATTAGATCCGGCCTGACGAGTTCTCGAGGGGCCCAAAGGGTGGCTCTTTTTCGAACGCAAGTCGAGCCCGCACGGTCCGCTTGAAAGAGATCAAGAGGAGGCTGGTAGTACGGTGTGCTCCCCAGCTATACCTAATTTTATCCGAAGGTCCCGTAGTAGAGTTAGCTCGTAACCCGAGCTCGTGACCCAAATAAGACGCGGTATGGCACGTATCCCAATCCACGAGAGCTGATACACCCGGACATTATGATGGTCGGCGAAGGCAAACTGCACTTGGTTCAACTCCGCGTAGGTACTCTTGGACGAGAGAAGCCTCACGCGGAATACGAAATTCGCAGTGTCTCGTGTACCGTGTGTGAACCGGGACTGGATATATTCGTTCCCCCACTTCGCGTCCGCCAACTTTCGACGAGGAAACGAGCGACGGTGATGGGGGCAACGGCGAAGTGGGGGAATACCACGCGGGGCGTTAATTGTACGATCGTTCGCTTCTCGTTGAGGGTGATTCCGTGTGAGGGCGCACGGTGTTTGCAACAATCTCCCCTCCGCTAGCCGATCTGGTATACCTCTATATACCTATACCTCTATCGTTGTCTCTTCCTTGAACAACTTCGATCCTCGCCAGTCGACCACACCATTCTCGTCCTTATCTCATTCGTATCGCTGAAATTTCCATCCTCATTCCGGGTAATAGCCACTGCGTGAGTGAGAGAGAGAGAGAGAAATTGAGAGTGGCGATGGCTCTTTGGTACGCAGTTTAATCGAGATTATAGTCGGAAAATTGGCGAAGACACCGTCATTGCGACAAAGAGAGCTTTTATCTTAGGCGCCACTACGTACCTTTATGTAACCACGAGGCCATCGAAAACTTGGTTATGGCTTCTGGAGTGGGTTCTTATGTGCGTGTCGAATAAAGCGAGCTTCGTGGAGACCATCGGAAAAAGAAGACTCTAGGGTTAATGACTTTGCGTATTATTTCCGATGCCTTTTCATTAACGAAATTGAAGATCGGCGGTCAAGAGCTTAATGTAAATCGCCAATGTCAGCTTCATTAGACGACCAAATTTAAGATTCCAATGGTCAGGGTGGTCATTGTTAAAGACGCTGTGATGACTGAACCAAGAGGCTTTTGCTAAGCGCAGGTAACGAGGTTACCGCTGGGACTTGATAAGAATTTCATATAATATCAGAAATTGAGACTTTAAAGGACAGGAGAATACTTATTCCTCCAACCGACAATCTCTCCAATCATAAAGGATCTTTATTTTTTCAGCTTGCATCTTGCATTAGAATTTTGGTCAACAATTTTTTACATCGACTTTTCCGCAGATCCAGCTTTGTGTACATTCTTCACGAAATTTCAAGTTTTATTCATCATGTTATTCAGTATTTCCATTTAAAGCGTGTGACCACTCTGGCCGTTCGGAAAATGGCTATAACTATTTTTAAAAAATTCATAAACTCGACAGTATAAAACGAAATATACAATTTTTTTTAACACAAGGTGAGAAGCGGCTTTAAGACTACCTCAAATAAATTTTAGTTCATAATATGACAAAGTGGCGACGCTACAGAAATTCTCGCGGAGGTCCTCCGTACAAGGCGGGTCCGTCGCTGCAGATTTATCTTCGTCATGTTGCATCTGAAAAAGAAAATTAGCTTATTGGTGGATAGTCTTGATACAATGTAGCGTACCGATTTTTTTCGGCCATTAGGGATATTATGGTGAGCCGAAGAAGAAAAAATATGTACCTTCACCGTAATTTCACGAGAAAAACTGCGAATAAAAAAACCAATCAAGTAATTGCAAAACTACTACGTTACCTCTCAGATAATATATCTAAAAGCATTGTGTATAAATTTCACAGCAATCGGACCGATAGTTTATGAGATTGACTTGACACCATTTTGAAAAATGTGTAGTTTCGAAATGTAAAACTTTCGTCGCAAAAGAATGTAAATGTGCGGTTCTTCGGCTGACTGAATTCCTGAGTTTCCTCTTCGATTTCAATTGCATCTCAGAAATCTCATCAATCTCACACTTTGCTACTATCAATTTCAAAACCGATTACATAATGGCTATAATCGTTAAGGTTTTTCTTGAGGATGTTAGGTTATGATCGGTTTCTATAAAGTATAGAAGGCTTGGTGCATTGTCGTCAATAGAAGAAAGGGCGGGGGGGGGGGGGGTTAAACGCGAGACTGCGAGATAGGGAAAGGATTGTGTGTATGGATGGAGTCGAAGAGAATTCCGAGAAGGTGGTGATCTAGCCACAGGCAATGGAATGAGGAAGGGGTGGTAATTATACTATGCAACGAAGACCAATAATAGTTGTCGAGTGGTTTCCAATGGGTTGTAACTTTGGTAAAACGGTTTAGTTCCAATTGAAGTTCGGGATAACTTGCGTCCATTGAAAATGAAACGACGTAGTGGAAGGCCAAGCTTTCAAATGGAGAGGGTTGTGCGAAAGTGAGACAAAGAGGCCAGGGAGGGATGCGTCGGAGAGAGGGAAATAAAAGCAGGGGTGGCGCGTTCATGCTGGCGATTGAAACAACAGTAGAGCACGGTAACTTTGGGAAATCTCATGGGGAAAGCTCCTGACGTCGACTACAGGGCCTCTTCCAAGACGACTGAGAACGAAAATCGCTATAAAGTACAGCCTCACCACTGAAAGCTTCTTTCTTGATAACTTTACGTTCTCACGATGTCGAATAGAAACGATTCACTATTCTTAAAAATAATGCAAGAGCCGAAAGGAAAGCGGCAGCGATATATATATTTAGAAAAGGAGTCAGTCAAATATAGTCCACGCGCATATAAACTCAGCTGTAAGATTTGACAAAGGAAATGGAAAAACGCCGTGAATAATTGCAATGCGATTACAATGTAATAAGCTCCAGCGAGTGACAAGCAGTCGTCTCCGAATGAATAATTATTCTTTGAGCAAAACGTTTCGTTGGTTTCATGATTCGACTGACACTTTTTCTCGTTCTTTCTAGCTAGAAACAAGGAAGTGAAATATATACCAAGACAGGGGGAGGGGTGAGAGAGAGAGAGAGAGAGAGACAGAGACCACGAGAAAATGAATTGGAGAAAGAATGAAATAGTTTAATGTCCAATGTGCCCGAGATCCTCTCTCACGGTTGCCCAATCGTCAGTCTCGCATTTATTAAAAAATTCTTTCTTATCGATGTGGCCGCGTTGCGCTATGCCACTGATTTTTCCATTTACGAGCCGCTAAAGTTCCCCATCTTCCAAGAGAGAACACCTGAGCTTCTTTTTTAGTAACGAACATTCTGAACAGATTCGTGCCACTCCATCCTCATCGGTTACAGCTCTCTTCCTCTCGGCAAGCTCACATCGTCGGGAACCGGTAATCCACCAATTTTTCATGAAATCTTCACCGCAGATGTATGTACATTATATTATATATGTAGTTGAAAGCACAGAAGCAGTGAAGGGCCAAGAGGTGGCAGTTTTGCGAGACAGAAACGAGAAGACGCCCTCGGCGTTCGGCGAGGGGTGCCCTCTTCCCGTTTTCACAAAAGTGCCCCGGCATGACAGCTAATTTAAAAGGCGATAGAACCCTGCCCGTGGGTCCTACTCGAATCCACTCAGCTTATTACGTAACATACTTCGATCCAACCAATCTCGCGTTAAGCACCCAACGTCTGGGATCGAAAGAAATTTACGCGAGTCTCTATTAAGAAATTATTAAGATAGAAATTCTTCGTCGCATAGATAACCATAATTTCGACTATCTTTTATAATTAACCGATACATTTTTTTTTCTAGATAATTATGTGAAATTATGTTTCACTTGGCATAACAAATTTCTCATTATTGTTACTAGGTGAAAATTATTTTTCAATTAGTTCTGTGTCGTAAGTAAATAGGTTCATCAATTTTTTATTCGACTGAAATCGCATTTGGATGTTGACAAAGAGACAGAGAAAGGATACGAGCTATTTGTCCATGTATGCGACTCTAAATGTATAATTAGGAAAAAGTTAGACTTCAATGGACAATGAGGCCTGAAGTTTATAAGCCGTAGAGAGAGGGAAGAGAGAAGGAGAGTAATGTATTTTGGAATCTAATATGCCGGCCTGTAGTGGTGAGGCATTCTGTCCAATAAAGCGTCCACGGATGCATAAACAGCTAGCGTCTCGCCACACTTTGCAATTACGGAGTAGTGTGGACAGGCTCTATGTCCGTCGAGTGCGACCGAACTGGCTTAATCTCCTCTCGCAATTTTGGCCGCCTAATGTACACTTTTGGTGCCCCAGGAAATAGTGTCACGTTGGTGTATAAATACGGCTAGGCATTTCAGGCTGCTCGTTAACCTATTAAATTCCATTGGAGAGCAGCAGAATTATTAAAAAATGGTACCACTTATTGGTTTTCTAGTGTATCCGAATATTATCACCGAAGCTCTTTGGACAGCAAAGAAGCCAGCACAGCTCGTCGAACCGAAATTTCAGCCGAAAATGAGTAATTCGAGGAGGCAGAAGGGATATTTTTTGGACCTGGCATCGCCGATTGATCGTAAGTAAACGATTTATCTAAAATTTTCTAACTTCAATCTTTAAACGCGTTTTTCTCGGAATGGTGTTTTTCAAAACGGTGTCCACTCTCAAAGGAAGAGTTTTGAAGATATCTATTTCCAATTTTGAGAGAACATTTTTAACGTCATTCTCTATCGCGCTATGGAAGCTTTTTTTTAAATCTTCCTATTTTTTTTACGAAAAACTGTCGAAAAAGGGCCAAATTCGATACTTTTTAAAAACCTCCATAGCGCGATAGCGACTTTCCTACGGATTAATAATCTTTTTGAAATTTTTGTTTCCGCTCAAAATTGCGGTCGGAATCGTGGACATCGTAAAGGACCTTTTTTTTTAACGTGACATTTCAACAATTTATTTAATTATTATATACTACATAAATGAACGTAAACAAAATCATTTTGTATTCGGCATGAATGTATTTATTTATAAAAAGAAAACCGGACCGATTAGTTTATTACAGCATTAAAAAAAAAATCGCGAAAATCAGTGATTTTTCGAAGGGTCACACTGAGACAATCCCTTAAATACATTTTATAATCAACCAGAAATTATGGAACTGGTAAAGGGGGATCAGATGAAGTTTGATAGTGTTATTAAAATTCTTCTCGAGAATCATTAATTTTGGGTCACTTGGGTCAAAATGTACGAGAACCCGAATTAGGGTTAGACAATGCTGTAAGTATTTGAAGGCCGCGCGAGCTTTTTGAATCGAGAGGTTCTGAAATATGGAGTACAAAGAGAGCGTCTGTGCATGCTCCTCTATTGGCAAAGGGAAACCATAGTGCCTATTCATTAACAGTCTCACGTGGTGCGAATGATAGAAGGGATGATACGTTGAAATACCCTCACCCCTCCTCACCATGCCCTCCCCCATTCAATTCTCTCGTATGCTGACGATCCCTCCTGGAAAATCACCGGAAGATCTTCATGAGCCACTCAAAAGGGCTTAATGTCATTTAAGTTCTAGAGGGATAGAGACCAAGAGCGTATTACGTTACTTTGTCATATTTTGTATAGCGTGAAAATTGCTTTACTCTACGATTTTAAGCTCCCTCTTCGAATACAATTTTTATTACTATCGCACACTGCTCTCCAGATACGTATTATACATTTCAGCAGTACATATGGATTCGTATTTATAACCTGGTCTCGTTAGAATTTTAAGCGAGTTTGAAGGTTCTCTATCATATCGAACCGTCAATCACTCATTTGTGTGATGTGTAGACAAAGTTGTCACTGGCGATCATTGGTCTAATCAATTGAAAGTTATATTAGGAAAAGTCTATTCAGGCAATTTGTTACTATTTTGCTATTGAACCGGTTTAACGAATTGACTATCTAATTTTTAGGTTAATTGCTATCGAATTATTAACTATTTTTAAATCATTATTATAAGATTAAATTCATTATTTTTGATTGTAGTGAAAACTCAAATTGCAACAAAATTGAAGAGGATAAACGAACATCCCTGAACGTAGTATGAAATGCTCTGGAATTATTCTAAAAAATCAATTTCCAGATTATTCCTATTTGAAATAATACGTAAGGCTTTTATCTTTGCACTATAACTATTTTCAATTCGTAAAATGATTTTAATTTTTAATGTGAAATATCTCTGGGTAAATTTGTATTTTTCTGTGTTATTTTACATGATAGAACAATCTACAATCGAAACTATTTTTTCCTACATTAGTGCAATTAATTTAGATGGACAAACGATAATTCAGCCATTTAGGTCGCGAAAAGGTCAATAGAACATTTTACTTACAGAAAGCATAATTTATTATCGTTCTCTTACTCAATGCACGATAGAATTATCTTCTCAGTTCAGAATTTTCATTGTATTAAGAGATTAATCCAACCGAAGCGGATAAAATCATAAGAATTGACAATTCTGGGGAAACGGGCCTATACATGTATTCCCTTCCCTCACATTATTGCTGCACAGCGAGGAATGGAGACAAGAGGTTGAAGAATGTTGCATTGACTCGCCCCGGATGGCGGTGGTTCGCCACCCTATCGATGGGCGGTTAAGTCACTTCGAAAGAACATTTTTCTTCGGTCATGTATATACACATATATGAGACACCAATTCTTGGTGGCCGTGGTAGATCGCCTCGGTACTGTTAAATCCTCGACAACGCCAAACTTGCCCCCTAAACGATTCGTCGTGGTCACTCCGTAACCGCGCTCTATTGTCTAACGATAATTTATCAATCGTTTCGACATCAACTTACTCTTATCTTCGTATTCGATGAACAAGCGTACATCTATAGATATACGCTTCCCCTATTATTCCCCCATTAAATAACATCCATAGCTCATTATATGCCTTTCCGATTACAAAAAATAAGTATGTGTTATCAAACATTATTGTAGTAGTTCACGACCATTTCTTGCAATAATAATAACAATCCCTATAACCTTTATTTCATCAATCTTTCTCCATTAATCAAAGATGACACAATGGCGCAATCATTATAAATAATAATCACATAAAATTACAACTGATTCTTTCGTATACCTAATTAATAATCGTTATTAACATTTATTTTGTTGAAAGATTATTTTGATAGTTTTTCCACTCGTTTATTATTCTAAAATTCACTATTGCCTAAAATTAATAATAATTATTCATGTTTATTTTGTTATACAAATACGTTCCATAGTTTCTTATTTATTTGGTTATACTCCACTTCATTACAAATGAATTATAGCTCAGTATTTCGTAGAATTAACAATACTTATTTACAGTCGTCAATCCTCATTAATCGGAAGCTCCGGCATCTTTCGCAGACCATTGATTGTTAAGAGAATATTTTTTAGTCCATCGCCTATTCTCGTGGGTAATGTTCCAGGAGTCGGTCGTCCGAAGTGGTCGATAGATCACAATCGACGAACTGCGTCTCGATCCGGGGTTAACTTTATGAAGGCTGTTGCCTCGTCCAAGGCTTGTCAGTAGTTATACCCATCAGAGCCGGTATAGAAGCCGACGATACGATCGAAGCGATTGGGTGATTTTAGGATTGAGCACCAACGTTTGTTCCGATCACGCTCTCGCGTCCAATGATCCGAGATCTTTTGGTTGCCTATCAGACGTCCCTCTCCGGTTTGTGATCTCCGGAGGGTTGATTTTTTTCTACCACAACCGCCGACGAGTGCGCGAGACAGTGACGCAACGAGGGGTTAGGAGGGGTTGAAGGTTGGAGATGGAGAGAGTAGGTACTGAATTATCGAGTGCTTCCGCGACGGAATGGTTACCCGTTCATTTTCCATTCTCACTTTAGGAAGAAAAGGTCGTATCACCGGTGGCAATGGAGGGTGGCAGGGAAATTCGTGGTGGTCTATTGATCGTTCCATTGAAAAGCTCCTCGTTTAGCGTCATTCGTCATTCGGAATGATCTGGTCAACCGTTAACTCGCGGAGAATCAGATAGAAAGAGTGAAACAAAGAAGGATTATTCTACGGTAGTTGGACCGAGTTAAAAAAAATGCCCGCAGCAAACCCACAATTTCGAGCCACCGCCGGTTAACTAGTTAAAGGGAACTTAATTTATCGACCAATTTTATCCTTTTAATTTAAGTGAGAGCCTCTTTGGACGTCTGCGCCTCGGGCAGTTTTTCTTTTACTTCATTTTTCGCTTTTATTTGATTTTTTTTGTTAAATCTTTATCATCGTTGGCCGGGGGTAACTGGCTTCTGCGAGACGATGAGACTACAAAATGAGAAATTTCCGAGACGAGAATGAGCATGCCTTTGGCAAGAGTCGCTCATGCTCGCCAGGAGAGGCCAAGAGTCGTGAAACGTCTGGTACAATCCTGATCTCGATATATATAGCTATATATTGTCGCTCGAGGGTTGAAGGTCAGCGAGCGTGAACACAGGGATAACTCGCTATTATGTATACGCGACGGTCTATCTCACGACGCTCCAACGTCACGAATCGCCCGGTGGTGAACGACTTTTGTATAAATTAAGATTTTATCCGTACTACCAGCTATACCATATTCCGCGTCTCGGCCGCAGCTGTACGGAAAAATATACATATTGCGACGTAAGTACGATTTAGAATTCTCAGAAACGTCTGGGTGCTCGTGCAACGGTTTTGCATCGCTATTTCACCATCTTTGACACTCTTTTTGGCTCTGCGTTCCATCGCGTTGTCATTTATTTGTGTTCGACATTTTACTGAGAAAAATGATATACAGTACATAAATAAGTGATCAGGTATACGATTTCCGTTGGATCATGATCGTTAAGTAGCAATTAGTCACGAATTAGTTATGAAATTAATCATTTCGTTGACCCAGTAATATACTTCTATATCAATCATCGAGTTTTTCACTCGAATGAAATTAGTCTTGCTTCATCCTTTTTATATGTATATTTGCCCCCCCCCCCCCCCCCCCTCGTCAAAGAAATTAGGAGGGCAGCCATAACAAAATTCGGGGCCCATGAGGGTTTGAATATGGATTCACTACTAGGGATTTCCACAACACAATCGGACTAGGCCCCGACAGGAAAATAACAGGGTTGGATTATTTATTAAAAAAAGGTCGTAGGCGAGGTAAATGATAAAGGGCCCAAACGGGATTCATCAGGGCAGTAGTTATTACAAAGCATACAATATTTGCAAAGTTATTTAAAAAAATGTCTAGTTTTTAGACTTACTTTCCATAGATGTGATATACATATAAAGTTTAAGGTATCGGTAAAACACTAGGTTAGATCACTTGAAATAAACATACGCGTGGAATTTTACTACAAATAATTTGTATTCTATAAACATTTAGAATGTTTGAAAAATAAATCTGGCAATACAAAAATAGTTTTTTAAAAATAATACTCATGCGTGCAGGAATGACATCACATATGTACGTACAACACCGTTTGGTTGCTTCGACATGTTTAATTGGACTAATTTCCGTTCAATGCTCGTGTCGGGATATACAACATCAACTGAATTTGTTGAGATAATTCGCCGTTCGTAAACTTTAGATGACTTTGTTGGGTACATGAAATATATTTGTTTTTTTCCACACTTTTGCTTCAATGTACAAACATTCTTCAGACTCGTTACGTCCGAAAATTTTGTTAATCCGCGCTGGGTGCAATGATTAAAAATAATGTGCAATGATTAAAAATAAAATATTTCGAGGAATAATAAATAATCCTTTATTTGAAGAAAATTGTGTTCAGTATTGCAAAACATCTCGCTTGATACGTATCCACTAATAAAGCTGGCAATTATAGGGCAGTAATAGGGTTGCTTCATGGCTTCGTTTCTGTTCTGGCAGGGTTCTGTTGAGGCAACCAGCCGGGCCCTGATTCACAGGCCTGTTTAGGCCCTCATCGATAAAGCGTACGAATAGTGGTCACGAATGCTCAATCGAACGACGATCTATTTATACGGGGTCGAAAGGATCATCGGTCGATCGCTGTCAGACACGAACGCTCGATGCGTACGAGTGTGTGTCAAAAGCAAAATTTATGTCAAAGCCGTCTGGCGAGATCGCATAAAAGCTTCAGAAAGAGAAGCTCTAGGTCATCAAAGCTTGACTATCGAGAGATCGAGGGCCAGAATGATCCGTTGGTGTTCGACGAGTCGGATTGGATCGTGAATTAAAGACAGCGAGGAACCGGGTGCTCTGTGACGAGAGACGCCTGCAAATAGGACGAAGGCGAGAATCACCCATGGGAGTATCAGCCCTCGATGGTGATCAACCTTTCCGATCAGCCTGATTATAAGTCCTTGCTCGGAGCAATCCGATATCCGATGACATTTTCAAAGGATGCATTACATAATGAATCATCGTATCAGGGTTACGATAGGCACTGGTCGGGTACGAGAATTGGCCGGATACAGCCAATACAGGATTTCTCTTTCGTTCGTTTTACCATCGTAGGTCTCCGTGTCGATACAAAGAAACGAACGCGACACCGACGCATCCTCGCTGAATATACACTGTCACCAATGACGAGTTGCGGCATGTGCCTATCTACGACCGGATATGCATTCAACTGTGCCTTTAAAATGAAAAAAGCTATCCTCGTGAACTCATTCGAGTGAAAGCTTCAAAAATATGCCCGTTGCTTTTTTTCAATTGAACGAGCGTGCTCTAGTGCTGAGTGGAATAACATTCGCACAGGAAAATTCTATATGCTATATATATACATATATATGCTAGAAACATAATTTTTATACACACGTACATATATCGTGGCAGGATTGGACTGCATCACAATATTTTATATAAGGCATTCCGCGTGAAATTGCGAAATTTCCATCGATCTTCCTAATTTTTTGTCAATTCCGGGTACTTATACTGTATGGTTTATTGTGCCGATATGTTTGCATCTTCCGTGCTCCCTAGGATGCCCTGAGAAATATTTGTGCGATGACGTAAATTTGATTGACAATGAGACATATTTCGTATTGACGTATTCATGTATTATCGTTACATGTACAATCGCTAAAGCCTTTTTTCAAAAGGATAAACCAAAAAACGTATTTGAATTTTTCCTTTTATCGAAAAAATTCTTTGATGTGCATTTCAGTTCAGAAAAAATGATGCAGAACGAAAATCGGCAATTGTTTAGATGAAAAAATGATAATATACATCCTTTTTATTCTCGTTGAAAACAGAATGCTAATTTTTCTTTCGTACCGATTATAGATTGTACCCTCAATTTGAAAAACCTTTGATGCTAAGATTGCACCTCGGCTCACGGTGTAAAAAGATGCGGCGATGCACCGAAGGCGTCTTTTAAAACTTCTTGTAATGAACTACGCCATATTTTCGAATTTGAAGGAAATTTAAGAGGGTCGAGGCGGAAAACTCTTAAATTTCGTGAGGAATCGCTCATGACGAGAAAAGCTTCCAGCGTACTTTCCGAGCTGTGCGTCACTGGAAAGTACTTTGTCAATGGCAATGATCGTGTCTTCCGTCGTTCTCACGCTCGCCCATCAGCGAAAAACGGAGCTTTCATGCGGGGCTGCTGGAAGGTCGAGAGAGGGTTGTGAAAGCTTAAGTGACGTGGGAACTGGCGAATGCGAAAGCATACCGGTCGCGGGCATCCATCATTTCTAACTCACGACGTCTATCGAAAACAGATTCGACGACATAGATTGAGAACGTGCATGTCTACGGAAGTATGCGATAAGTAAGTAACATTCCCCAATTATTCGTTCCGATGATTACCTCGTCGATTAACATTTGGTTCATCTGAATCTTTCGAAGTAAACTTTATAGAGTTCCCATAATTTGGAAAATTATTAATTCTTTATTATTGTAATCGTTTTGCCAAACAAGTCTCGAAAGAATCTGAAAATGTCAAGAAAAACGAAACGCTTCGGGTTGCATGAGGCATTGTTGAGAATTCGACACAATTTTCAAACGCATATAATTCAGAATTGAATAAGCAGAGGACAAATATTACGAACCTCTAAATTAAGTCGCTTCGAAAATCTTGACGATGAAATTTTATAATCGTGAGACCTATAAGGGTTGCGAATAATATTTCTATTTTTTTCTTGAATAATTACGTACGATAATGATTTATTAGAAAATTATTCATGCGATTTCTCTTCATGTTAATGGAGCCCATCGAAAGTCTATTGTTTTATTAAAATACTTCTAGATTCTTCAAGTATAACTAATTTTTATAAAACGCCCTATGATTCCGTATCTTTGAGGACCCTTGAGACGTTATGAACGGGAAAAGGGTATCAAACCAAGTACCTATTAGGATTACGTTTGGCAGAGTTTGGCAAGGGCCTCGTAAAAGCCGATAGGTACATATGTACATACGCCCCAACCGGACTTTTATTCCATAGGAAATTTCACGTCGTTCTATATCCGCTTCTATATGGAACACTCGGATAAGCTTGGTAACTGTATAAGTATCGATAACTGTACGTAGTAGTCGAATCAGCGATCGACACTTTGGCTCGGTGTATAAAGCTGATCTCGCGTTTGCGAGTTAGCGGTCTCTCATCGGTTTTTCGAGACATGAAAAGTTGTTATGAACAGCTCGTTAGATCGAATTCTACTATATAATACCGGTTATATAACCAAATGGTATTATATACAATGGTCGAAGGGCTATATAGCGTCATCTCGGTCGTTGGTCGATGATCTCATCCTTACGCGCTCACAGACAAGCGAGTTCGCGCTCCTTTCGCCGCGTAAAAATCGTGGGCACGTGAACCATCATCGCTGCACTAAGAGGATCGTCACGCAGTACATAGTCGACTATATTTTCCACGTGGATATGCAGCGGATATACTAGCCTGCGTGCTGGCTACCCTACGTTCCTGGCTCGGCTTTTTATATACGCACTAAAAGAACCTTTTCAACGCTTTACTCCATATAGTTAAATCGTTAAACTCCTGTGCTTGGAACACATTCGCGCACCGATGAGACGGAAGGAAGCCTCGTGCTGATATAAATGTTCACGATATACGCTTATTGGAGTAGTCTCGTCTACTTCAATACGTCTCAGCAACGACACGTAATATCACTTTCATCGAAATAGGAATATAAGATGCGATCCTGTGACTGTTTCAAGAAAGGTTTTACCGGTTTATTGAAAGCTGTGCTTTTTTGCAAACTTTTTTTTAGTTCGTCGACGCCTTTTCTCTCGATCTCGAAGGAGCACATTTTACACATTCGCTGTAAAATGTTTTCCTTCGATCCTATCAAATACTACACTTATATATATATGGGGCATTCCACTTCAAATCGATCACTTTTAATTTTGCTGAAATTTGTATGTCATACTACTTCACTAAAAACAGTTTTGTGAATTTTTTCCGATTTTTTTATCCACCCCAAAAAAAGTTGTAAATTTTGAAAAAAACGCTTATAACTTTTTTAAACATCGTTTAAACGAGACGTTTTTTTTCAAATTTTTCGTTTTTAATGGCGTTTTTCAAAAAAGAATATAAACAAAATACTCAAAGTCATATGCTATGAAATTTTTCAGTTTTTTAAAGAGAAAACCGTCGATTTTTCCGAGGCCGCCATTTTTTATTTTTCATTTTCTTTTTGTTATTAAACTTTGATTTATTCTGAATTTAATGCCGCTACATTCATAGTGGAAAGATTCTAATCTTTCCGTAATCTAACTTTGTTTTGATAAAATAAATGATGAAACAAAAGATATATTAACTTAAATTTATTTAATCATCAAAACAAAGTTAGATTACTAAAAAATGAATTTTGTTTTGCTTTTCAATAGAAAAAACAAATTAGAAAGAAAAATCTTTCTACTATGAATCTACCGATATTAAATTCAGAATAAATCAACGTTTAAACAACGAGAAGAAAATAAAAAATAAAAAATGGCGGTCTTCGAAAAATCGATGGTTTTCTCTAAAAAAACTGAAAAATTTCATGGAATATAACTTTGAATATGTTTTCTTGTATTTTATTCTGAAAAGCGCATTTCCAATGAACAATTTTTAAAAAAAAGTCTAGATTAAGCAATTTTTGAAAAAGTTATGAGCGTTTTTTTTCAAAATTCAGAACGTTTTTTCGGTTGGGTAAAAAAGTTTGACGAAATTCACAAAAATGGTTTTAGTGGAGTAGTATGACATATAAAAATTTCAGCAAAGCGTGGAATGCCTCATAATATAACATCAATACTATATATATAAAACTATATACTATATATGTCGTATAAGATTTTCAATTAACTGAATAAATTGATAATTATACAATAATATATAAGATGGCCGCACAGTTTCCAAAAGTAAGTATAATGCTATTGGTAATTGGCAAATGTCTTTCGTCCTCGTTCAGTTATC
Organism: Netelia virgata; assembly: GCA_951802705.1. NCBI lineage: Eukaryota > Metazoa > Arthropoda > Insecta > Hymenoptera > Ichneumonidae > Netelia > Netelia virgata. Next base: position 12,535,311 of record OX637867.1, on the reverse strand, counting down.
ATATTCCACACGTATGCATCCGTACAAATATCTTTTCGCATAAACACATTTACACTCACCTACTCACTCACTCGTCTAGTCAAATTCGGAACCCCACATATATGCTTTTTGAATTCGAAGGAGGTAAATGGTCACTGTCCAAGCAAACTCGGAGAGTTCGACCGTCCGAAGTACTATTATGCTGCAAAACGAAACGTTCGAACGACAAGAACAGGGATGCCTTGGGTTTGCCGAGAGAAGGGGGTAGCGACAATCGCACTGGCGATACTTTGATACTTTGGATGGTGTTCTCTCTCTCCGTGGAATTTATATATACGTAAGTACATATAAACGTGTTTTCACTTCCCATCACCTTCGCGGTAGCCACTGCCAACACACATACACACATAGGCGTATATATATATTTCCGGCAGAGTACCAGATGTCTCGGAACTAACTTCCGGTTCACCAAGAGAATTGCGAAATAACTATAACGAGTTTGGCTATACACCCGTACAAGAATATACACACACGCACACAAAACAGAACATAGCCATATACACCGGCTGCAACCGATGTGGTTATATACATCGCCCTTGCGTTATCCATTATAATCGCGCGGATGCGAAATATTATTCTCTCGGTTGGAAATTCACCGATTCTGTCTTTATGATTTGTCGGGTATACACGCCACAGCGCTTTAATGTCGTATATCCTCGTGAGAGGCTCTCTGTGGTACCCGATCGATCGATAATTCGATACCCCTTGAATCATTTTATATCGTTACTTGTGTTTTATGCTCATTTTGAATTGCCACGCATTATATCCGATGACAAAAGGTGCCCGTTGGCACGCTGATGAGAATTCAATAATATCCATAATATTAAATACTATTTGGGTTTTATGTGTTTTAGTTACCTCGCGTTCGAAATATATAAACAAACAAAAAATTATAAAATATGGCGCAAATGACAACCTTAATGAGCACTGAAATAGATGGATACATCGAGGCGAGACACTACCGATTTGCAATAACTTCGTTTTCCGCTCCCAACCTACTTTTATTTTAGTATTTCAATTTGCAATTTAATTCCCGATCCTACGGCCATTGAATCATTATCATTTACTTTAATTCAACGGAGCAAAGTCGAAACTAATGCATAAATTATCTCTTTGCCTCGATCTACATACATATACATATTATGAATATATCACTATATGCATACTGGAAACGAATATCGAGCCTTCCATAATTAAATTGTTCATTAGTTCAGTGATTTTTTTCAGAATAACAAGATCGAAATAATCTCATATTTAATAAAAGAGACGCGACGGAATTGATCTATTTAATTAATTCTATCAGTGTAATTAAGGTACGTTATTATTGTATATTGTTAAAATATTGTATAGTAATAGGTAAATTTCTTAATTCTTATTTGATTATTTCAAAAGTTAATTTTTTATCAGAGTCATGTTTCCATATGGACTTTAGGACATATAGGGGAATGGAGGGCAAGATGGAACATACCTATAACTTCGATCCACGTGACATGACGCTCGGATCGCTGTGTATAGAGAGACATGCGGTCACCTTGAATGTACGGCCGGAGTTTAGTACGGCTCGCGCGAATGAGAGAACAGTACGTAAGAGTTGTTTGTCTGCGTCAAATTTTTACGAAAATTTCGGTTTTTCGAAGTGATATTATTTGTACAAGGTAAATAATATTGCTATTTATTTGTTTACAGTAAATTCCTCCTAGAAATAGATTGTACGAATCAAAGGAAAGCCAAAAAAAAATATTAACAGCTTAGGTAGAAGCGTTGATGTCATTATTGGCAACGAGTGTGAGCAAGATGGAACATTGAATTTGAGGGTAAGATGGAAACTGTTCCATCTTTCCAGCGCGGAAGTATTTTGATTCTTTTTTCAATTTCTCCTACTAATTGAGCATTTTTTGGTCGAAGAGAAGTATGAGATGAGAAACAAACCACGTACAAGAATAAAAGAAAGGGAAACGAGAGAACAGAAAATAACGATACAACGTTGCAAGATCCTGAGAAGCCCTCGCAAAATTATTGGGTTTGCCTATTCTGTGGCGAAGAATACGCGGAGCCACTCACGGAGGACTGGCTGCAGTGCCCAATATGTTATCGTTGGGCCAATGAGTTATGCACTGACACAGAAAATTGTAGTTTTTTGTGTTACAATTGCAAAGTGTAAAGAATTAATCGTAAGATACATTCCATGTTGCCCGCATGAGCGTTCCATCTTACCCTCAGGGTGCGGACAAGACGGAATTTATTATGCTTATAGTTCATTCGTTATTGTAATGATCTTACTCATAATTAATTATTACTTACGGCATTATAAGATACCTTTATAAGTACTTTTCAAGTATGTACTGATGGTAATAAAACATTTATATTTTGTCGTTCTGTATTTTGTTACGTCATGAAGTTAGCCGCTCCATTTTGCCCTCCTTTCCCCTAGATAGGTGAACAAAATATTGCCGGAACAGTTGGGATCGTTCGATAAACAAGCCGCACACCGCGCAACGATTAGCTGCAGGTTAGTTCAAGCGCAATTCCTCCTCGCATATTTCATTCCGATTCTTTCCAAATTACTTCACGTCGTCATATCGTCCCGTCATTTGACGTCCATCGTCAAGGGATCGATACTTGCCAAGACTCCTGCGTCAACGAGCTTAGGCTCGCAATGAGGAAAGCCACGTCCTTCGTATCAGCGTACGCTCGTCGAGATTTCGACATAATACCAACCGGGGCATATGTGCGTGTGTGCTCCGAGGTCGATGTCGAGAAAAGCTTAATACCAGTGAATCGTATATATACGTATGAAACGGAGTGTTGGATGTTACAGAGGGAAGAGCGAAAGGTAGAGGACGCCGAAGCGGAGACGCGTTGGCTGTGGGTGCGGTAACGGATTCCTCGCGCCAAACCAAACTTAATTTTCATGGCGTACAAGTTTTAATCAAGTTTGAGAAATTAGAGAAAAGCTCGACGAACTGTGTGGGCTAGCTTGGCACAGTGCGGCCCAACGACTACGCATATACCTATATATATCTCGGTACGACTTCCGCGTTCTCCTTTTCTCTCTCGTTCTTTCCGCATGATCCTCATTCACTCATCCTCTTCCTCTCTCGTTGCCTCGCGGATGGCTCGTCGCTCACCCTCGGCCTCTCCCATTTTCTCTTTCTCACCGCACTCTTCGCTTTCTATACTCGCTGGATCTCCCCTTCCTTTATATTCCTCTTCTTCTTCTCCCCGGTCTCTCTCGCCCTTCGCCTCTACGACCTCACGCCTACCCTTGATTTCGCTGCCCCTCCTACATCCCGCAATTCGCGCCCCCCCCTTTCTCTCGCGCTCTCTCTCTCACTCTCTCTCTCTCTCTCTCTCTCTCTCTCTCTCTCTCTCTCTCTCTCTCTCTCTCTCTCTCTCTCTCTCTCTCTCTCTCTCTCTCTCTCTCTCTCTCTTTCTCTCACGATTCAGAAATACGGTTCGTAGAGTACTGTTGAAACTCTGGTAAGTGGGAAATGGCCAAGTTGGCACGTCTGCTAACCTCATATACCTTCTCGCAGCCTTCTGTAATATTGAAGAATTGCCGGAGGTGTGTGTCTCTTACAAACCAGTGATATACCTGTATACATAATTATTACATTGAATGAAAAAGTTGTATAATAATATAATACATCAAATTAACTAAATATGTGTGCATCCATCACGATCATTGTAGTAATTGTATATAATATTTCGATTCGTAAGATTTAAACATCGCCCGATATAAATTTCAAAATCGTTCAGTACAAAGAAAAATGAACATAACCTTCACAATCCACACTGTTTTTTTATCAAATTGCGAGTCGCATTAAAACAATATCCTCGCCTTAATATTTATTGCGAAATCATGTACGAATAGAGATAACGTAAACGAGGCAACGATATAGAAGCATCTTTTCTCACTTGCTGCCTCTCTCTTTCAGCCCTTCGTCCAACGGTACAGGAAGAATAGCGTCCCTCTTCCCTCCCGCTGTGACTTCATGGCAAAAAAGTTTCAACTCCAAAACGCGATTTATCGAGTTAAACTATTGACAGTACAATACAACGAGCAGCGTGTACCTGCAATAATTACGAACGTTCTCCATACATGTCGTTCCATTACTGAAAATGTTTATTTTCACCAACATCAATGACAATGTTCGTCGTATATTTGGCGGCAACGGCGTAGATTTCGTCTTCGTCAACACGGTCGTTTCCGCGTCTACTACGCGGCGCTCTCGTGGTCCCAGCGCGAGTGTGCAAGAAAAAACTCGAAAATAGTCGTTACATTTGAATGATACAAGCGTAACAAAAGAGCAATTACGAGCTTGCACTAAACAGTCACGAACCTGCACGAGTGGAGAGTGGATCAGTATCCTCTATTGGTCTTATTGTTAAACGCTTTGCACGTTTATTTCTCTATCTTCTGAGGGAAACTTCTTTGCTCGTGTTAATACGTAAGCATTTTGTTTTTGTTCAAAATTTTGTTCGGAGGAACGTTTTATTGGGAAAAGAAAACGGGCGAAAAAATTATTCGGTCTACTCATCGGTGTCGCAACATATTCTTGCGAGCGTTTTCATTGTTGTATTTTGTTCTCTCTAAAATCCCGAGTAGCAACTTTGTCGAAGGATATTACTCGAGAAATAGTGCTTACAGACTTCGGATGGCATCATGTAAATTCCAACCTTTCGAGTCACAGTCAACCAGCCGATGACAAGTCCGATCGTTCGGTCGCAGTTAAACTTTCGGCTATAATAATATATAATAATATATGTAGTAAAATTGAGACAAGTATAATACTTGCACCTTCGTTCTCCATCATGTGTGACTAATGACCGCTCGTGTTATTTAAATTCGAACTGTACCTACTCCAAGAGGGCTAAGCCCGCTTCTCAAACACACTTTTGCGGGTTTCGAAACTTTTTACGATCGCGAAAAATATATATTTTCGGATATTCCCGTATTCTCCTCCAAGATAATAAAAAAAAGGGCCAAGGGCTATTCGCATGACTCAATTTTCGAGCTATCTCGATGCTTCGTGCGAGCGTTCCGAATGTCGGTGATAAAAAAATGTCGAGCTAAAAATTTACGCGTGGACAATAAAAATGCAAATGATCGTTAAAAGAGCACCGCAGGACGCGCGTATGATAGCGCTGGGTTTATTTTTCTCCTCGCTTATAAAAGCGAGGGTAAAAAAAACCTCCTCACTTTTGTTCTCTAATTTTTGAACGATACTGGGTTCGACCATTGTACAGGCATTTCGGAGGTTGCCCCGTGGGCTGAATTGGCCAACTCACGGATGTACGCGTATACGGGAGAACCGCAGCGAGCAGCAACAGCAGCAGCAGCAGCAGCGGCAGCATCGGTAGAGAAGGATCGCCGAGTGCTGCTGATGCTGCGCTGCCGTTGCCGCACTACAAGAGCAGTAATTTACCAGCATCCACCGGTACGACTAGTTTGCACATGAGACATATAGTGCAACAGAGGGAGGGAATAAAGTGTACGATATATATATATATATATATATATATATATATATATATATATAGAGAGAGAGAGAGAGAGAGAGAGAGAGAGAGAGAGAGAGAGAGAGAGGGTTGGAAGGGAAAGAGGAGAGACAGCGACAGGGAGGTGTAGGCATGCAAACGATGAATTTGTATCTGCATCGGCCTACGCCTACATCTGGTCGTGTCTGATGACGATTAAATGCAAATCAGATATATGCGGTGAATCAGGCAGGGGGTAGCTCGCGAAAAATCTCCGCAGGACCTATGGAGCCACGACCGATTTAGACCGATAGGCATTTTAATGAAAATGTAATGCTGGCCAAAATCGATTTATTTGATTTCAATACGTGTTATTTCTGTCAAACAATATCCGCGTATGGATTCAGCAAACGAACGTTCGTACTGAACGATTGTTTGAGCGAGACGAAAATTTATCAAGTTATCACTCGTGCCAAGTGCGAGTTTGTTTAACGACCAATCGTTCAATAATTATATTCCTTTGACGCGTATTAAATTTGCCCGATTATGTTGAATTCATGAATCTGGAATATACGTGATTCGTATTATAAATGGAACTGTTGAGTGATTACAGCAGAAACTTTAGCATCGAACACTCAGACACTTATAACGAATTTTTGTCTTTTTTTCGTGAACGAAAGTATAGGTATCTGCAGAATGGAAAGCTTTTAACACTTTGTTGAACCTACCCGAGCCGTTTTCATCCAGGGAGTCTGTGAAAACCAGGGGCCTCTTCTTCTCGCAACTACCACTCCTGCAACCAGTTCGTAGGTAATAATAATGGCACAGTGTCCGTTACTTCTACTGCGATGTAGCCATGTTCTTCTTCTTCTCACTTGGCGGTTTCGAACGGCAACCTCGTTCCATTTAACAAGGTAATTCGGCGGGGATCCCTGTGCCGAGGTCTGGGGAATTAAGAAATTAAGGCCTTAAATGCATTAGCCTGTCGAGCCGTTGGATATCCCAAGATACGTAAGTACATCCTCAACGGTATATACACATATACACGTACGTGTATACGTGCCGACTACGAGAGAAAGAATGATGGTATCCAGCAGTATAAGTATACTGCTGAAGAAAGGTAGAGCAGTAAAAAGAGAGAAAAACATGAAAGAATCCTACGAGCAAAAAAGTGCTATGAGGTAAACAAAAATCTGATTATATTATAATCCAATTCACGTGGATTCACTTTTTTTTATCTCTGTTCGTCTATCTATCTCTGCCTCTCGTTCTCCTTTCCTCGGTGGTGATTTCAAAATTTTGTTACCCCGACCCCTAGAACAGCACGAGAGAATCGCGTGCGACACTTCTTTGGTCTCGCCAGGCACACAGAGGAAATTTTCTTCTCTTTATGCTTTCTCTCGCTCCTGGCGATTTAAAATATAACGAGAACCTTAGGGAGAATTGATTCTATGAAATTTTCTAATACCTACTCCTTCTTTTACCTAACTGTTTTATTATCCTTATTTTACCCTTCATTGACTTTTTCACGCGGTTCCGTCGGCGTAATTGTTCTGTTATTGAATTCTGGTACTTTTGAATAATATTTTGATTATTATTGCCCGTGAATCTTGACTCATCTACTTCGCTCACGTAATAGGAAGTAGCTATGCAAGAACATAAATAGTGAAAAATCTTCATGGGGAACTGTCCCTTGAAAAAGGAACCATAAAGGGAAGGTGGTACAAAATGATCCCTCGAGGTAAAACGATCCCCGTCTGTTATACCGACTTAATACCGCCATCTAGGATATTTTAAGTGAATTTTGTGCCCCTGCGACCGAGTCGTACAATCTCTGTTAGTGTCGTGGCTTCGTTGGCAGTGGGAAAGTTTTTATCACAAAATATTCAAAATTACTGTGCTCGATCCAAGGTAAGCCGTTATTTGGCAGCTACATATATGTAGCTTTAGTCTACGTACATATTATGCGATAGGTGTGTTTGTCTCAGTTTCTGTTACCAATTAGTAATGGAATTAATCGTCCTTAGGTTATGTTTTGATGTTTTTCGTTAATAAGGCATTTGGGGCAAAACAATCCCTTCATAGGGTAGGCAAAATGATCCCAGGATCATTTTACCCCCTGCCTACCTACTTCCAATCGTGTTCAGTTAACTTTTAATGTATATTTTTTAGTTTTTTTTTAATATGAAGTATTTTATGCACAATTATAACTTAAATGTATGAATATAAATCACGTATTCAATAATGTCATAAGTTTTCACGACCCATAAATTTATGATATCATTAAACTTATCTTTATTTTCTGATGATTGTGATTTTATTAAAACTGTAAGATCAATAATAGTAGTTATTAAGAGACCGTTGTTTCTTTAAGATTCTATTTGGAGACAATATTAAGGCTGTAAGGCCAGTGATACGCGTTAAAAAGAAAGTGTTGTTATTAACATTCTGTTCAGAAACATCAATAATACTATAAAACTGCTATTACTGTTATAGAGATTTACGAGAATTAAGAATTTACTGTATGATTATTAAGACAGAGTTGTTTAAATTGATTGCCTAGACTGAGTCTACAATAAAATTACCAAAAAATATTGTTGAATGTTTTATTTCTTGCTTGAATTTTGAATAGTGGGATAAAATGATTCCCGAATCATTTTACTCGCATCCTGGGGATCATTTTGGACACCGGCGTGTACAAAATACTCCTTTAGTAGACCTTCAGGAAAATATTAATAAAAATTATTCTTAATGGCTTATGCGATTCAACGAAAAACAAAATTGACATCAAAAGGGGTAAGAGGGCAGAGAGACACACGAGGTGGACAAAGAGGGATCGTAGTAAATGAAAGCTTTTGCTTCGCGCGAGGTGTCGGATACGGTACATCAGAGAGCTCCTCAGCATCGCCCAAGTCTACGACTTATGGGGGTGAGTTTGGCTGCCCTCGGCTCCCTCCAAAGGCGTTATTATCCAAGAAACTCGCGCCCTGGCCGGCCTTAAAAGCCTGCCATCTTAATTACGAAAGTTCGGTATCACTTTATGAACGTGGGATTTGAGCTTGATATTAGTTTTCATCGTAGAAAGAGCTAATGAGCCTGACGAAAATCTTTGCCGCCGTGCCTCGGCGGCATACTCTTTTGCCTTTCCATCGTTCTATATTCCTTTCCGTTGAGCCGGTCGTATATATGACAAGCGAAATAAAACGGCAGGTTGTTAACGGTAGTCGCAAACGACCATTCATTGCATCAATAAGTCCTTCCTTCCATCGACCTTATTAATAGTTTAATTTATTTTGCGGTACTGAATCATTACTGAAAACCCTAATTGGCCCTTTTACAACAACGTTTCTGTCTTGATAAGGACACAAATACCCTGTTATTAATTTGTTTGTTTATTATTATTTTCTATTTGTTGGCGCTTCTTTCTTTAGCGAGAAAAAACATTCAATTTTGTATCTCTTCTCATCTACCCTCGATGAGAACACAATGTTGTAGGAACTTTCATCGTGGTGTATTTTGCGTTCAAAGTATTATTGACAACTAAATTGGCAACACTTTTCCGGGCTGTTCTGCGTTCCACCGTTCATTATCTTCCACTAAAATAGTGCATGTACTATATATCAATATCGAACAACGAGAGGTGCACCACAGAATGTTCGAAAGAGCGGAACGGATCGCGACATCTCCTCAACCGAAATCCATTCGGGCCAGCTTTGACTTACCATATACGTATATCCGTGGTAGTTTTGAGCTTCTCACCATCGGGCCCATCAGATAAGAGCTGGGTAGCGTTATCGTGACAGGGAGTCGTATCGCGGTTGTCCTTTGAGAGTCGCGGAGGAATGGTCTACGAATCGAGAAAGTGCGACGAGAGAGGACACTCGCGAAGCGAGATATAGGAAAAGGACACTCGGGGCGCGAAAAAGATGGTGATGGAGGATGAGAAGCTAGTAGAGGGTCCTTCGGAAACCTCGGCCACGGCGACATTTGCAATTACAACTTGGCAACGGTCCGAGAGAGTTCTTTCTTCGTGTGGGAACGACTCTTTCTCCGGCAAGGGCATATCCTCAAGAGCCAAAGCTTTTGCTCGTGCTACGAAGACTTCCAGAGTTATCAGAGGGATCGATCATACATATATATATATACATACGCTGGCTGACAGATGGAAATTCGTTTCTCGGCCCTTTTTCTCGGAAAATCTTATCGGCAAGAGCATTTTCCAAGTGTACTTATTTCATACACATTGTTCCGTGTTAGTCCACGCTCTCCAATGTATTTCATTATTATAATAATTTAGTATAAAATATACGGATAGAATCAATGCTCGAACGCGTCTCGCCAGGTAAGAGCTACCCACCGTGTACCTGAGGGGCGACGAGGGGTCCACAAGCCTTCGAGACGTCTGGCGACCAAATGTGCGGGTATAACATGAAATATACTACTTTCGTTTACCACCGATAGCATTTAGAGTTTTTCTGTTATATTTTTTCATGCCATTTTGTTCTATTCGCGAGACGAAGCCCGCATGGAAAACACTAAGGAAATTAAAAACGTGTATCCCGTAATAAAACTTTTTACCGATGTTCATTTCCGGGGGCATAGGGGGTTCGTCTTGCTTTCATTACTTTTGAGAAAAAACGTGCGATGTCTCCAAATGTTCATGACGAGAAGACTCACCCTTCCACCAATATAATAACCAATAAAAACTTAACAAATAGAGATCATCCTTCCAACACCTTCCAACAAGCTCCTCGCACGGAGAAAAATAGTTAGTCTAAAACTCACCTTCGGAGAAAACACTTCTCTTCCGCAGAAGACTCGACACGGACAAATATTGTCGTCCCTGATTCGAACTTCTCGCGAAAGACGATCCCATTAAAATATTCGTAATACCTACATAGAATGAACAACGTATAAAAAGTGTAATATTGTTTGTTCTGTGTTTTTATCATAAAAAATGTCTATAGTGAGTGTTAAAGAACAATGTAAATCCATTCAACACATAATTTCCACTCTTGTTACTTTCGGGTCACTATGAGCCGTTCGTAGCAGTTACGGAAGATTACACCGACGTCCTTCTTCTAAAGTATACGTGGGCCTTACAACCCCACCAAGTGTCTTATTAAAAATAATGAAATAAGCTACTACGTCGGTCACCTCGTACACACATATACGGTTGCACATTCATAACCATATTTATCAAAGTTTAATTTTTTGATTTACTGGATTTTTTTAATACTTTGATACAAAAATCTTGAAGTTCGTATGCATGGTCGCGAAGTTTCGTTTATCAACAAGACAAAAGGAAAAATAGAATTTGTTAAGAATCCTGATGGAATCATCAAAGCGCGATGATTATTATAGCATGAATGTAGGTAGGCGATCTCTTGTGGAATTGGCTTTGCAGAAAAAAGATGTCACCGTCGTAATATCCGTTAAGAATATATAAGTATACACAGACACAACCCGTTGGAAAGAAAAAGAATGGGCGGGTGGTCGAGAGTGGAAAAAAAATGAAATAAAGTGAGAATAAGAAATGCAGACGACAAAGAGCAAGACAGGAACGAGGGAGAAGGAAACACGAAAGAGCGATGGAGAGAGGCCCATCGTTACGTCTCGTTATGAAGCTCCATGGCTATTCTCGCGCTGAATCCCTTCGTGTTTTTTTTCACAGCGAGGATTCAAGAGACAACCCGGCAAACGAGAGAGGCTACGGCCTCGCCTTACCCTCCTCCCGTTATCTCCTTCCGCACGTTCGCTTTATTGCTCTTTCTTTCTTCCCTTCTATCTTCCTTCTCTGGTTCGTTTCGCCCTTTCCTCATCTTCAGTTCGCTTTCTATTCATTAAATGCTGTCGACTGCTCATTAAAAGTAGTTAGCAGTCGCGAAGTTGCAACTCTCGCGCGCGGAATACCGGCTGGTCCAACCGGTCGACCCGCGCTGCACCTTTTCTCTCAGTCAGTCGTCGTCGACAGGACATATCTGCACGAAGTTGTCGGCGCGGGATAACTCTCGACAGGCGGGTGAAACGCTGCTCAGATGAGGACACGAGAACCGAAAATTGGAGGGTTGGGGAACTTGTATATATATATATATATATATATATATATATATATATATAAGTTTATAAGTTTATATACATATCAAGCAAGAGGGTGGTGGTAGTTTGTAATCTTTTTATAATTAGCAGCCTTATTACCATAGTTACGATCGAAAGTAATTATCAGTAGTTCCCTTCATCGCTCTCACTATCACGAGACTTTTCTACACAGTGTGTATACACATATATACATACATAGTATATTCCAATTGTTACGATTTCTCTCTTGTCTTCCTTCCATTTTGCTCTTTCCCTCGCTTTCTCACTCTCTCTCTCTTTCTCTCTCCCTCTCTTATTTGCCATGAGATACTTTCCCGAGATCGGTAGATAGCACGATATTGCGCGTAATTTCATGGAAATTCTCAGTGTCGATAGGGGATGAACGAGACGAAGAGTTCGAGGGTTTCTCCAACGTTGGAATAATTATTATCCTTCCGGTATTTGGAGCGATGAACGAAGAAGGAGAAATATAGGCAAGGGTCGAGAGGAGAGATAGCGGGAAGACCACTCGAATTCATTGAACTCCGAGACACGAGTATCGATTTCTCGAAGAGCATTCCGAATTAGTTGGTCTTATAGGACCTCGAGAATAGTTCGAGTGAGTGTGCCCGATACTCCTGAAGGACCTTTCCTCGCGTTGAAGAACAAACAGCAAAAAACGCTGTTGTCTCAGCGTTTCGCGAGTGGTAGATGGTTATTTTTTGTTCTTGCTTGTTTCCCTCCGCGTAATTTCTGTTCTCTCTGTTCTTCTATTCTCAGTCGTCTAATATATACAGCGTATCATATACCCGGCGAAATCGGAGGTGTCGAGTTTAAGGAAAAACATAAATTCTCGTTTTATGGTTCACCCGGTGGTGCGCTTCGATACGACGGATGGTACGAAAACAATTCACCGTTCTTCGCGTAATTATGCCGTGCGTGAGATGGTATCTCGCTATGCGCGTTACAGGGTCGCGAACGAGGGGTGGTACGAACAAGACATGAAAGAAAAGAGTAAATGCGGGTGCTGGCAAATTGTACGTAGACAAAAAAATACCGGGTAGAAATGGACGGGCATAAACTCGCCGACGAGAAAAAGCAGTCTTTGCTATGGCTCTGGGCGAATTCTTTCCAGCAATTTCACCCAGACATTTTTCACGCGTTCAGGTATAACCTGAAAGCTATATGCACAGAAAAAACGGATGAGAAAAATTTCTCCGCTGAGATGCTACTTGTGAATCCTTTTTCAGGCCGAGGTGAAGAACCGACATCCAAATCCATGTGGTTTCGCATAAAATCGTTGGTGACAATCGACGAGAATATGCGAATACTGTCGTCATCGTTGAATAATATATATCCGGTATCGACTAGAATTTGTAAATATATCTTTGAGGAATTCCACGTTGATACAATTACTGTCTCGGTAGCCAGCGAAATAGCTACAACAGCTTCGACAATAAATACGATCTTTTATTCATCTTACGGCGATCAAAAAATCTACCATCCCTCGCACTCTCAATCTTCATTGGCAATCACGAAGTATCTTCCATATGTTCATGGCAAACGATTAAAAATAATCAATTTCAATTTCCTTCGTGACAATAATCCATCATGGCCCCGTTGGAAAATAATTTACACCGATCTTTTTTAATTGTAACTTTATTAATGTTGCATTTATTATAGTTTCAGTATAAAAATGCATTAATCTTTGATCGACGCATTCTGCAGTTCTCTACACGTTTTTACTCAAGACGAGAGTCACGCGCGTATTAACTCGTGCACGATTGTGTTCATGTAAGAGAGCAGGTATGATCGGCAGTACCATAAAGAAGAAAGATGAATACAGAGCAGTTATATACATCAGGAACAGTGGCAAATCACAAGGCAACGGACGGAGAAAGAGAGAGAGAGAGAGAGAGAGAGAGAGAGAGACAAAGACAAAGATAGGGAGACCTCTATATATTCAGAAAACGTTAGGGGTGTAGAAGCGGAAAATAAGCGATGGCTATCGGATGATGTAGTGGCGCTCGGGACTTACCACTCAGCATGTAATATATTAATTACAAACAATTAACTATTCTTTGTCGGGGTGAACGCGAGCGAGGCCCTTGCTACCGTGAGTTTTAAGCGTATATACGTGACTGCGGAAAGTGCCCCCCCCCCTCCTGCCCGCCCGTCTCACTGCCAGACCAAGACATGGAGGGGGGAGCCTCGAGTAGGGAAGGTTAGAGGGTGGCCAGAGAGACCGCGCGCCGCTCCGACTGAAAGCAGCCAGGAGTGCGGTCGACTCGAGTCCGCAAGGGGCGAGATGTCCGGGGAGTTTCTCCGACAGGAGAGGGCCAGTGCGGCGAGGCAATAATGGCTGGTTCGCTATTCTCGCGTGCCAAGGGGTAGTTTCCATCTTTCGCGGTGGTGTGGCTGAGTCAAAGCAGGTTCCATACGGTTTATACGCGACTGGAAACCCTCGCGTACACAAATGTACGTTTCCATGTTGAAAGTCCACGCAAATGTATTGTGTATATGCGACGGTTATATACTTTACAGGATAGTCTGGTAAACTCGGGGACCTATAAAAACATGGAAAGTTACATCGTCGCGAGCTCGTGGAACCAAGCAGGCTTAACATTGCGGCGAGTAAGGCTATGCTTTTTCATTGAGAATATTTGGCTTGGAATATTTGATTTGCCTGGAGATGCAAGATGGTCGATGATTATTGCTTCGGTTCGCGCAAGCTGATCAACGGACCGATTTTCATCCTCGCAACGGAAGTAGTAACGAAGATAAGATAAGGTTCGAAGGAAATAAAATAATGTCAAAATTTGATTGATTCTTAATTTTCAAAATGTTGATGAACTTGAAAATAGAGCCCTAGGAATTTGGGGTAGAGAAACGTCAGGACTTTATCATTCGATAAGACGATTATGGGGGCACAAAACACCCGAGTGACAATAACATTTTATCGCGTATATTTATGTAGATCGTTATTAGGGAGGGTTATATAGACTCTTCCTCTCCATAATACCCTCAAAATTTAGAGGCGAGATCCCGTCACAGACTTATTAACATCGTTACTCCATATATTCACTATGTTATCCCTATGAACTTATACATATATAGGTATTATCGCTAGGTTTACCGATTTTCACCCTTCGTAGACTCCTACCTCTTTCTCTCGTATATTTTCCTCCGATATTCTTCTCGGTCTTATTCAGCAAAGCCGCGTGTTAGCTTTTCTCCATTCCGCCCATTTCATGTTTCGCGTCGTTATTCTCGCACAAGCCCCAACTCCCGTCCATGCGAGAAGAAGTCGTGTAATTATCATTTAAGGAACACATTCCGTTTCATTACGAAATATTGTCTTCGCTTCTAATAGTCTCGGTGTATGTACCGCAAGATGCAATAACCCTTTATAAATGGAAGCAAAAAGCCAGGAGTAATGATCTTCGCCATATTCTTGACAAAACGAGGGGTCGCGCGAGATGAAAGTTCTTTTTTTATATTAACCTCCGCGGTACCAAAACTTTGTGCAAGGCGATACGCGTGAATTTGCATAATCGCGACACCGTACGTATTTTGTAAAGGTAGATGCATATATGAACGGCAAACAAGCGTATTATCGCACCGGGGAACGCTTGAAATATCGATGTGTACAGAGTCCGGTGTTTGCCGGAAGAGATTCGTATGAGGGTTAAGTGTTCTCGATTGTGTGCCACTTACATAATATACAATACGACAATTTCCTGAGAGCACATCAGACTTTTGCTTTCTTTATAATATTGAAAAAAGTGCTTGGCAACATCGAACAACGGAATAGTCAAAATTAGCATGCTCCGCGAATACGATTAGAAATGATAACGCGACGCAGAGTCCCAAAGACTTGCACCGAGATGTAGGTTGATAAAGTATACATACCGATTTTATCAGTGAAGAGGGGTGGAAAGCACATTCGGAGGGTGCACGTGAAATTAAACAAACTGATGGCGATGAAGAACAGACGTGCGTGGAATGCGCGAGTGGAGTTTTCACAGGTATTTCTACCTTGAGACCGATATTTCTTTTCTTTCTCTTATTCTGAAATATCTCCCCGATCGATAGACAAAAGGGCCGGAGGGGGTGCCGACGGTTGACTGTCGCGTTAGTGTCAAGAGTTTCTCCGTCTCTTGTCGTCGAAAATCGCCGAAAAGCGACGGAGCGTGACGAATTCAGTCAACGCACAACGTCGGAGGTTGTGAATTGTATAGGGCGCTCCGATGACACCCGACATCGCGGGCTCTTAGGATTTCGAGAGAAAATCTCCGGTAACAACCTGTTACTTGTCATTATACATAATTCATCATACACCCGTGAAAGAATTGAGCCAGGGCTTAGACTAGGTCCCGATTATTTTTCCCTCACTCTATAAGGGGCCTAACATGGCACCCGATCAGGTCCCTTGCGGGCCGGTCACACTTTGTCGATGAGGGCCTAAACAGGGCTATTAATCAGGGCCCGGCTGGTTGCGTCAACAGAACCCTGCCAGAATAGAAACGAAGCCATGAAACAACCCT
Organism: Netelia virgata; assembly: GCA_951802705.1. Classification (NCBI taxonomy): domain Eukaryota; kingdom Metazoa; phylum Arthropoda; class Insecta; order Hymenoptera; family Ichneumonidae; genus Netelia; species Netelia virgata. The sequence continues at coordinate 12,519,166 of OX637867.1, read as the reverse complement.
ATTACTACCCTATAATTGCCAGCTTTATTAGTGGATACGTATCAAGCGAGATGTTTTGCAATAATGAACACAATTTTTCCGAATAAAAATGAATATATTATATAAATTTCTATATAAACGTATAGAAACAAACACAATATCTACAACGTATATATACGTTGGTAGATAAGCACTACTCAACATGTTACATAAGAGTGTGCTTGCCAGCGCAATCGGGAGGCGAGTAACGATTTTCTCCATCCTGCTCACGTCTTTATAATACCGGTGGGCGACGGGTGCGCTTGCGAGAAAGCGCGCGGCCATGCGCCACCTGCTGGCCGTGAGCGAAGCTACACGCTCATTTTTCTATCGTACTTATGGCTTATATCTATGTCGTCTCTTTCTATATATCTATATATATGAAGTTAACAATCTTTTGATTTACCTGCTTCCATACGCGAATAAAACCAAAGAAAACTATGTCTATATCTAATCATATATCAAGCCATATAAAGATATATATGTACAATTATTATGTATTTCAAAATAAAATAAAAGTACTCATATACAGTCATATACAATTTTATATACCGTAAATAAAATTAATTATATAACGTAACTTAAAATTTTTCTATAACCTAGTGTTTTACCGAACTAGAAATTTGTTTAAATAACTTTGCAAATATTGTGTGCTCTGTAATAACTGCTGCCTTGATGAATCCCGTTTGGGCCCTTATCATTTACCTCGCTACGACCTTTTTTGAATAAATAATCCAACCCTGTTATTTTCCTGTCGGGGCCTAGTCTCCGATTGTGTTGTGGAAATCCCTAGTAGGGAATCCATATTTAAACCCTCATGAGCCCCGATTTTTGTTATGGCTGCCCTACTAATTTCTTTCACGGGCATCTGATCCCCGAAGTTCTATTCGGAGATGAAACTTGCGATGCGATCTCTAATGAATATTTGAAAGTATCAATGCTCGCGTCACAACCCCTCATAGATGAGAGCGCGCTTCCAAAAAGGTATCCAGCATATTTTACCCAATAGGTATTTGCTCTTAATTTACGCTCGTCAGTTTCGACGCGGTAAGCCAATAGTCCGAAACTACTTTGAGGATCCATCGAACAACACGATTATTGCAACACGCTCACCTCTTTTCACCGATTTCATCGTGGAATGCCAATATTACTATATAGGTGTAGTTTATGCCGTGTGATTTGCCGAATAAACGGAATATTTTGTCTATCTTTGATAATAAGGGTGGGAATGAATAAAAAGTAAAAAGCTTCCTGACATATACGCCCGCAGCGTATACAAGAACAGAACAGAACGAAAAAGAGAACGTTACACCACTGGAAGAGGCGAACCATAGTTGACGGGTAGATGTACATATATAGTATAGTATTATGTGCGGAGTATAACGTAGCAGCGCCCAGCGAGAGTAGTAGAAAGACTCGGCTATAGTTAGACCACGAGTGCAAAAGCTGATTCCACTGCAGGTACGGAACCATATACAGGGCCCGTTGCATCCCCGGCAAAAGCTCCGATGTAGTTCTTCCAACCTCGACCCCAGCTTCATCCGTACGCGCTCTCCCAACAGCCTCGGCTCCTGTATCAAAGCAATAAATTCAGACAAATTGTATTACCCCGTTATATACTGTCGCGCATGAAGTCGAATGGTCCGGAAAGCGCGCTGCTGAGCTCACTTGTATGCCACTATCCCCTTATGCCTAGAGCGCTATATTCCCCACACTCTCGCCGTTTCCTACGCAACCCTGCCGATGTTCACCCCCTCTTTCGTTCCCGCGGCGCCATAATACCGATCGGGTACTATATAGTGCTCGAACGACGAAGAAAAAGAAACGGACCTTGTAGAGGATGCGCTCAGGCGAAATCGCTGTATTATCGACTGCTGGTACGAGGACGCAAGTCTCCCCAGTCGAACAAAGTCCCGATCCAAAGATCTTACCTATGTCACGGAACGTTTCTTTTCTCTTCGCGTTTTTTGATTTTGCCCCTTCCCTCGTCGTCTCCTTCAGTCCTATTTATATTCTCCTCGACATTGGCTCGCGCACTTCCCCGTTTCGCGATCTCTCTCTCTCGGGTCTCCATCTAATTGTACGTCTGTGGGCCGTTGATGTGTCTCCAGACTCGAAGCTCGCTCCGATGGTCTATACGTGCGCGATAACGTCCACGTGAGTACGTATTTACGTAGGGCTGTACGGACATACGGTTGTTGCTCAACGTACACGGTTCGTCGCCGATTTACCCCGACCCAATCGTTGCCAGAATGCTTTTACATCCCCTTTTGCAACGTCTTTCTATCACCCTCGTTCCCTTTCCCTCTCCTCTCCATCTAACTCATTCTCTCTCTATACATGTCTTGCCCCGCTGCCAAAGAGTACTTTTCTGAATTCCCTCGCAAAGCACGTCGGTGTTACCAGCGGAAGTATTCTGCCGTACCGCTACTCGACCACGCCATGTTGCTGTGTGTGGCTTCCAGCACTTCTGTTATATACCTATATTATATCTATATAAACCACGCATACAGTGCATATTCTTGTACTTTGTCCGTGTACCATTGCATTTGGTCATCCCGACGTTCGGGTCTCTGACGCATACTTGTATTCCAACGTCGTGTGTACTACTCCCCCCAATACCATAGGCAAATGTACATACCATCCGGAGACCTACGGCCCGGAACTTTCCACTTCGATATACTGCACATGCACTATACACATATATCCTATATTCCAATGGGGGAATTACTCAAACCGGGCTATATAGCTTACTCGCATGTGAACTTTTTCGCCCTTGATTTTTTTTTACGTCGGTTTCTCCCGTCGAAGCGTTACTTTTTTTCCTCGGTGTTATACGAGATAGACTCATCTGGAAAAACTTTTCAGGAAAGTCGAGCTTTTTATCCACGCGACGTGGATAAAACTGAAAAATTTATTTTTCAGCGCGAGAGAGACGAATACATATATACATAGGAATTCAAATAAAATAATACGGATTTTGTACAATAAGACGACGATTGTTATTTATTGAAATAAGGTAATTTTGAAGTTTTTATCATATATAGTGTGACGTGATTTTTTGGATATGGCTGAATCACGGTCACAAGGTATCAGACCTTGCTCAAGTTAAACTCTAATTAGGCCATCTCCACGAAGTTAAGGCCGGTGTCTACCCTGGCCGCTCGGAAAATGGGTATATTTTTAAAATTCATAAGCTCGCAAGTATAAAACGAAATATTATTATTTTTGAATACAAGGTAAGAAACGGTGCTGAAGAAATTTCCACGGAGGCCCTCCGTACGACGCGCGCGTACGTGGCTGCAGGTGTATCATCGCCATGTTACACCTGCAAAAAGTACTACGTACGCATTTCATAGCAATGGAACCCATAGTTTACGAGATTTACTCGACGCCAGTTTAAAAAATATAGTTTCGAAATAATCGCAAAAGAAAGTAAATGCGCGATTATTCGGCTAGCGATGTGGTTTTTGTGAGTCCTACCTTCAATCAGAAATTCCTAGTCCATACATGTCCCCTTCGGCAGCTGATTGAGCATCATGGTCCTCTTTTGAGAAGATTTACGTGTTTGGCGAGCTTCTTTCATGCTTTTTTGTATTCCCATACACTGATCGAACCGCGCGGCAGACCAACCGCAGCGGCTTGACTTTCCTACCGAAAAATATCTATAACTTCGACAACTTGGCGATTTTCAATACCAAGTATGGCTTTAATTTTTCGTAACATTTTAAGGGTTAGTGTATAAAAGAAAGAAAGAAAAACAAAGATCGAGGGTGGCCACCTGCCTTAATATTGCTCCTGGTAGATTTTAAAATTGAGAAGGATCGAAATTCTGACTAAATTCAGGTTCAGATCGCAGCCTTTAATCCTATCGTAGAGAGCACAGCTCAACGTAACGTGGTTGAGGATTATTAATTGTTCACGTGCCCCGAAAGGATGTCGCGTTGCCAATTTTTTACCGACGGTGGACCCGATGGTGCCTCGATCCGTCATGTTACCGCCATGACAGATTCGCTATCGCCTCGTGGTCGATGCCGGACACTTCACAGTTCACGTGTTCACGTATTATTGTCACCGTAGTTCGCTCTCGCCCGCACGCACCGTGGATATGCAGATCTTGGACCGTCGACTCAGACGCTATGAACAATATTTCTCGTCATTATTTTATTTGTGCGAATTTTCCATAAATGCGTATTTACTGTGTACCGTTATATATTCACTCTAGGCACAGGAACATTCTATACAATAATGCATTTTCAGGGGAATTTAGAACAGCGTTTTAAAATCTATTCTAACAAAATTCTATTCATTTACAAAAAAGGAAAATACAGTACGTGACTAAAACGGCTGTACACCAAATGTTTTATTACGGGAAAAACCCATGAATCGGTCGTCGACAGCCGCATGTTTTATGACGGGTTGACCCTTTCGTTTTCCCGCGCACCCCACACTGACCGGGTTGAAGACGCTCCCCACTTTTCGCGAGTCTTCAACCCCGTATCCAATGAAAACGCATGATTAACTCTTACAAAGCTTCTCCCACCACGTTAAAGGAAAGAACGAAAATTTGAGAGTTGTACTTTATAATTTTCCAAAAATCAGTCTTCAGCGATTTGTTGCCGAGTCAACATCTCTATCCACATTCTTCTTCACACCCTTTGTATTATATTGTTACTATGAAATTGATAAAATATAGTCTCGTTACAACCTACCACTGGATCCTTCCATTCATTCTGATTTCACGCGAAACTAGCTTGCCGTCAATTAATTTTGACTGTGAGCACACTCGTACCGTCTGACTTCGTCGTCTCATCTCGCACGTGAATTTACAACTCACGTGGATCAAACGAATAATCGCCCAGTTCTACAGTACAGATCTCTTTCGTTGTGTACGCAGTTTTGGTATTTTCGGAAGCACTCGTTCTGCATTACGACGCATCTGTTCTCGTAACGTATCGAAAGAAATAAAATATTTCATGCTGAGTGCTCCCGATGTGTACCGGCTATCAGGCCAAAGTTGTGCTCTCGTATCTCGACGAATGTCCGGCCATCATTCCGCCTAAGTGTTCTTGTGCTAGTTAGTGTGCAGGCTAGGGGATATCGCCGCGAGGGTAAACCCCAAAGTCAACGGCAGCTCGGTAAGTCGCTCGAATTTAATACAAGCGATGCAAGTTGCGTTCCCATACGTTCACGAAACATAAAGTGAAATGAAATATCGTTTCGTCTTTCCGTGCTCCGACGATGCGTTCGAGCCGTACACAAACCTAGCACACTGAGCGGCCGAATGATTCCATCACCGTCGAGTTCTCGCAAGCGTGTCTAGCTCTACCGATTTCGTCGCTCCCGGAGAAACAAAAAGCGGCAGATTTGGTAATCTGAATGGTGTAGGTACCGTTACCGCTGAGATCGTTTCTGTCTCTTCGTCTCGTTGTATTCGTTGTATTCGTGTTCGCCCCATCTCGTTATGGCGGATAACGTCGTTTGGCAGGATCGAGGCAAACTCCCCCCTCGATCCCCGGATTTAGCTCGGGTATCGATATTGGCGAAATAAAAATACACTGGCACGCTGGCGGCACATTCGCGGACGCGCGAGCGGGGCGTTGGCGATCGAAGTCGACGAGGTGCGTCACGATAGATAAAAATATATACAAATTTAAGAAATGTATTTTTTAGGTTTTTGTAATCAATAAACATTGCAGACAAGTTATAATAATTTGTCATAAATAATCATGAAATGGCATAACTGATTATTTCATTATTATTTATGTTAGGGTAAGTCTCGGGTAGATGGCAATAGTTTTTTCAAAGTTCTATCAAAGTAAAATAAAACAATTCTGAATTTCTTTTAGTGTATAATCAAACTTTAAACATTTGTTTGTTCAAAAAAGAGATAGCCACATTTTACTTCTATATTTGGCTTCCTTTTTTGGTCTATGCGTTCGTTTGTAATCCCCTTGTCTTCGTCTGATCGCATTTAGAACACATATAATCAAATTCAGAACAATTTTCGTACACCCAGAGCTGACATACAATACATTGAAACCAGTGTTCGATGAGACTGGTCACGTAATAATTTCTTCACAACCAACGCAGATATCTTTTTTGGTCATATGCTCATCTGATAATTCACACGATACAGGTTCTTCGTCTTCACTACTGAAGATGGTCCTATGGCCATCATACCCTGACTCAAGGTGGCCATCTCTCCTAATCTTCCGGGTAAGATGGCCTCGCGTAAAAACAACCAAATAAATACAGACCATGCGAGGTTATGAAAAAGCCCTGTTCGTGCACTGTTGAAAAATACAAAAATAGGATTGTTTTCTTCAAAATTTTATCGCCTCGATATAGAATATCAGCCCTCAAGAAAATATTAGCGGTAGAGAGAACAATTAGTTAAGGTTTTCATTACTTTTTCATTTGCTTTTGGTGGAGTTTTTGACGTGCACTTGCACCTACACACAGTGTGAAGCAAACTAAGCCAGAATAACCCATATTTATTGAATATTCTCTGAAATATTGTAATTGGCCATCTCTCCCGTATGACCATCTGCCCCGTACTTACCCTAATTTATGAGAATTGTTTCATGATTTTTATCTAGCCATTCGCATTTTTGAAGTTTTGATTTTATATAGATAAACGTATACATACACATGGAATTACGATTTACAAACATATATACATAAGTATGACTTGGATCAACATAGTTGCTTGGTTTATGGTAATAAATAGAATAATTATAGTCAGATAATAATTCCATTTGATCCGTCTTGATTTCAGTATACGAAATTTCAGTTAAGGAATATCCGCGAGTATATATGTGGTTTATTCCCTCTACATACGAGTGTACCGTTGACTGACAGAACGAGGAGCCACGGTATCGTCGATCGAAGAAACATCAGTCAAGCACCAAGCCCCTTCACACTAATTTAGCATTAGTCCCCGGTTGCACGTGCGTAGTTCGATATTCGGCCGCGTCCCTGACTCCTAGTTTCTGATTGGGCTTCAATGTTCGGTACATCTACACGCCTGCCCGTGAACGATGACTGATGTGAGACATGATTACGAGCAATCTCGATAGACGTGCCAACTGCAAAGTGGCTATGAGATTACCAATTGCGACGGATATATATAACGATGGTGACGAGAAGTCTCGGCGTTAGCGAGCGCCGAGCGATTGGCAGAATCTCCGATAAGTCGCGGAAGTTACCCTCCTCAACCCGGAGCGATGGGAGCCGAGTATGCCAATAAGCGATGTTTCAGATTCCAAGTGGCAAATGACTGTATCTTGTATCAAATTCGTTGTTGCGCCTCTTTAAGTGACGAATTCTTTCATCGTCGTCCCTCGATTTCGCCGAAATAATACTCGACATGAAATGATTATATCGATGTGTACATAGGTATATCGCATCATTTAAGGACCGTATGATCCGTGTACCTATATCTACCTACGCATTGATGCGTGCATGGCCTTGCTAGCGGTATCGTTATGGGAGTGTCAGGATGCGACTAAAGTACAACGTTCTGAGAGGGACGATGGTGGAGTGGCGGTAAGGGAGGTGTGCTACACAGTGTGGTCCTGCGCCACGATGGCTATAATCCGTCGGGTGTGGAGTTACCATTAGCGTTAAATGCATGCAAGACGAAGCACAAAGGCAATTTACTAAGGGTTCTAAGACCCCGGAACGGAAACCGGTTGCACACACGGGGCGGTACGGACTCGACTCTCTACCAAGACCACCCCTCCCTTCCACGTTGTTCCCTGCTGGCGTTCGTGCTTACCTTCGTAAGGGTACGTGCATATATATATTTGACGTCTAGCTTACTTGCCTCCTCGTTTTCGGTTTATACTAAATAGCAGTACTCCCTCAAGTGCTCATTGGCTCTCTCCTATTCTCTCTTCACTTTGCTCAATCTGTACCTACGTTACACCGCACCAGATAAGCCGAGTCTTATTATGTACTAATTCTTTAAAGGTTCGGATACATCGTCCTACAGTAGTTTTGTTTGTCCGGTATTCGCCGTCCAAGGCCGAAATACCGAATCCGTACATTCGATACGTTGGGCATGTCAATTGTTGAGGACAAAATTATAGCCATATGCATAAAATTAGTAGAATTGATGATAGGATAATCCTTGAAAGGTGTCCAAGGGGAAAGATGTCCAATAGGGGAAAGGTGTCCAAGATGATCCCTCTAAGGGAGAAGGCTCATAATTTTAAGAATTTTCAACTTAATCCAGATGTAAAAGCACTCACTGGTGGCAATTTAATCTACCTCGCTCTACCATACTCATAATATTCAATTTATTAATGATTCATTATTTGATTATTATTCTTTGAAACGCTACAAAAGGATCATCTTATCCGCACTTTCGAAAAGAGATTTTTCTTATGCGCCGGTATTAAGGCCGACAACGTCGTTCCGGGTCCGAGCATGACTGACTTCATCTCCTCCCCTACCACCGTACCCTTGCCCACCGTAAAGAGCGCGGTGGACCACTTCTTACTTTCTTAACTCGATGACACTAGAGGTGTCATCGAGTTAAGGAAGTAAAAATATCATTAAATAGCCTACATATATTTGAAACGGTTAAATATATGTTCTGTAATGTAGTATTTATTTCAGGAAAACACTACGGCAAAGGAATCGAGGGGATGCGTGAAAGGATTCAAATAATTCTCCATAGACTTCGTATTTAACCTTACAAGAAAAGTGTATTGTTACAAAAACTTCGTCTGTCGTCGAACGTACTTGTCAGACTTCACTTCTTCAGGCCTCACACACACACACATTCGCCATCGGACGCGTTCGTCCGTGTTGCTCTACGCCGTTCTTTTCTTTTCTTTTCTCTCTCTCTCTCTCTCTCGTTTGGGGGTATCGATAAAAATCGTCCTATAACTTGTAGAACTCTTTGTAAACCCGAAGAAAAAAGATTATAGCCGGGTAAACGCGACGTCATGTCGAAATTTCAATGACCGACATTCGACTGAAAATTGCAGTAACCAAACCCTGACAATCTCGAAAAAATAAAGATACCTGACAGTTAATACCGATAACGTAATTTTTGGTTGCGCAAAAAATTTTCCTTCAAGCCCAAAAGAGGAGATTATATTTGTTTCATATTACTTAACGTTCCGAAATATATGCGAGTGAATCCCAAGGCAAAAGCTAGTAGGGTAAGCCCGGGATGGATGGCCCTAGTTTTTTCAAAGTTGTGTCAAAACAAAACTAAAAACAATTCTAAACGTGTTTTAGTGTATAATCAAACTTTAAACATTTGTTTTTAAGATAATTAACAAAAAGATAGCAAATTATTGCGAGATCAACCTTAAACTACATTTGAAAAAAATTGGGGTTGGCCATCTTTCCCGGGGTATCCGGGTGATGACCATATGAGTAAAAAAGAGATGGCAACACTTTACTTTTATCTTTAGATTCATCTTTCGGTCTATGCGTTTGTTTACAATGCCCTTTTCTTCGTCTGACCACATTTAGAACACATAATCAAATTCAGAACTATTTTCGTGTACCCAGAGCTGACGTACAATACACTGAAACCAGGCTTCGATGAGACTGGTTATTTAATAATTTTCTCCACAACTAACGCAGTTATCTTCTTTGGTAACATCCTCGTCTGATAAATCACACAATACAGATTCTGCGTCTTCACTACTCAACGTGGCCATATGACCATCACACCCTGACTCAAGGTGGTCATCACTCCTAATCTTCCGGGTGAGAGGGCCACGCATAAAAAACAAATAAATAAATACAGAGCATGTATAGTTTTGATATTATGAAAAATCTGGTATCGTGCATTGTTGAAAAATGCAAATATAGGATTTTTTTCTCCAAAAATTTATCACCGCAACATAGAAAATATTAGCAGTAGGGAAAAAAAATAGTTAAAATTTTAGTTACTTTTTCATTTGTTTTCAGTGGAGTTTTTGGCGTCCACTTGCACCTACACACAGCGTGAAACAAACTAAGCTAAAACAAGCCATATTTATTGAGTGTTCTGTGAAATATTGTAATTGGCCATGTCTCCCGTATGGCTATCTCCCCCGGACTTACCATATATATAGATAAATAAACATCCACACACTAGGTGGTTTGTGAGTGTACAGAAGACAAACTTTTACTTTCCATGAGACGCACGAGACATCATTCATCACCTGAGGAATTCGGATAATTGCTTAAAGTACTTTGTAATACGCGGGAGAATTGTACGGTCTCCACGCTATTGGCGAGACGCGCGTGGGTCTTTCTCTCTCATGAAGAGGTTGTGGAAAAACTTTGGCTCGACGGAGCGTCAGACCTCCACGTGGGTTGAGAATCCTACAGAAGCAGAAGAGAAGGAATATAGAGCGAGTGGTACTTGTGGAAGGGAAGGCAGTGTAAGGAGTTTAGGGAGTTGGCCGAATTCTCGTTCTCGTTCTCTCGCGCCGCTCTCCACCTTTCTGTGCCGGCGACGAACTAATGCGTTTGGTACACTCCTCGCGTTGGCCGCTTATCCCCCGAAACTTTGCCAAGTTTTCTTCTTATACCCGGTGGTAACGGGGTCACAGTGAAAAATCGTGGTAGAGACAGCATGCTTCGCTGCCAAACTCGCCGGCATCTACATATATTTATATTATAGACACTTGCACCGTTCGAATGAAAAACGATTAAATATCTAACGGAATTATTAATATTACTATTCTATTGTCCATGTTCTTGGGTTTCCATTAATATTCGATATTTCTAAGAGGATTGTTGTTATTATTATTATTATTATTTTTTTTTTCAATTAATTTTTTTATCCGAGGAGGTGCGGAATCCATTTATGGATACCACCAGTCATGCGGGCTGGTGGTGGTGCTGGCCTTCTGGCCGGACAGCCTACTACCGCCCCCCCCCGCCAGACTACCCTCTAAACCGCCACCTCCTATGCCCCCCCCCCCAGGTACTATAACGAAGATTTTGCGTCTAGTCGGGGTCCGCGTCCGTCTCGTCATTATGTGCGTTGTTTATTTCGGTCTTTCATTTGTTTGTCGCGTCGGGTCCGTCATGTCAGGCAGTCGTCTGCCTGACGACGTTTTTTCGTCGAAATATCGTCTTTGTGTATGTGGCAATCTGCTGCCATTGCTCCTTTCCCCGGAGCATCACCCCCACGATGTTATCGGGGGTGATGTCGATTCCCGAGGTCGCATCCAGTCTCTGTCGTTCTTCTGTCCAGTCGATGCATTCAAAAAGCGTATGTTCCGCGTCGTCCCGTTAGTGTCCGCAGTAGGTGCAGCCTGGCGTCTGCACTTTGTCCATTTTGTAAAAGTACCGTCTGAAGTAGCGGTGTCCCGTCAATAGTTGGGTGACGTAAAAGTTCACATCCCCGAAGTCCCGTTCGGTCCACGGTCTCAGGTCCTATTATTATTATTATTACTTTAATACGTACTTCCTCAATTGTTTTTAACTATTGGTTTATATCGGCTACGACTGAATATTCATTGCTATTTATTTTAATTATAACAAACAAAAGTAGAATCAACTATACAAATTTTGTCGTTTCCATTTTTCTAAACAAAAATATATTGCTATGGTGTGTTTTTTTTGTTGTTCTTCCAACGTATTAAGTTCAAAAATCTTTGGAATAGTGTCCATCCCCATCCAGGCAAGTGTAAATTTACCAATGTTTTTCCTTGTAACCGAAATTTGCCCCCAATGATGTGCCGCTGCAGATATGCGCAGTACGATTTTGCGCAATAACAATATACACCGCTCAAAGAAATTGAAGGTATTTTTCGAGATATCGATGATCAAGATATCTCCATGATAAGAAAACAAATTCTTTAATTAAAAAAATACGTGTTGCCACCACCTACGGCGATTCTTTGATTTCTTTTTTATGGGAAGCTACGTTGATTTGGGCACATTGACGCTATATATGCAAAACAATCGACAGACAAGGCAGCAAGACTCAAAATCGACAGAGCCAATCCGCCCAAACTGTACCTCGTGGTAGGCCTTAGGTTAATGTTGGCGATACAAGCGGTTGATCATGGATATCTCGGCGAAAAGAATCATAGCAAGACGATAAAAACAACAATTTAAAGCTTGAAATATGCACTTTTTGGATATGTAAAGATAAAAGAGCTTGAAGAAGATATTTCGGGGCATTTCTGACTGGAAGTCTGATGATGAATTTAAGGAAAGTTTAACTGTTTTGCACGTCACTGTAACTAATCAACAATTGAAACAAAAAATGCCCTCTATGCCAACAAAACTATTAAAAAGCTTATGTTGGGGCTTCATTATTGGTTTTTAAACACATCTGAAAGCCTATTTATTTGGGTGAAATCGAACTTTTAAACAAAAAGTACAACTTTTCGTTGATGTAATCATAACTCAGTGAAAAAAGATCGTATTGCAACTATCAAAAAATATTTTGTAGTCAAATCTGTAAACTTTTTAACTGAACCGAGAAAATTTCGACTATCACATTTTTATAAAAAGTATTGGCCAAATCTAGACGAAGAAACTTTTAGAATTTTATTCACATTGCTTTTTGACACGTAAATTTGTAGGATTTCACAGAAACAAAAATCTCTAGAATAATGTTAAAGAAGATACTACAAACTTCAAAGTGCTTTTTTTCATCGCCATACGTCGAATACACCCAACCTTACGCGTTCTCAAATATAGGCAATTTTATTGAGGGAAAGAAATGTTTTTATTTTCTTTTAGCAATATATGTACGATCGAATCGGTGAACGACATATTTTTCCGCGCATCCCGTTCGTTTCAACTGACCTTGCGCGATACACGTTTTGTTTTTATATAGATTTGGCCGATCGATTTTAAATGCTTCTAGCCGAGTAAGCAATTAAAAGTTTGTTTGCAAGAGTATTCTTTCGGGAAACGAGATACGTGTCAGTTTACAACTCCGTAGTTTAATTGAAACGCTCAAACAACCCTTGATTAATCGCTCTCATAACTTGTTTACTCTCAATGTCTCCCTCGATACATTTTCATATCCCTTTATATAATCACAACACGCTTTGGCGCCACGCACCGAACTGATCGACCGCCCCCTTTTCATACGTTCACCGTTATTTATCTCGTCCGCTCGACGAAAATTTCGTCAACTTCGCACTCTCATCTATAATCACGATGTAGGGAAGTCCACTCGGCCGAATTACAGAGACGAGATAGGGACGCAATAGCGAGCGAGTATTACGAGTATGGCATAGAGAAGAAGAAAACAATCATTGTAGAATATTTTCAGCTGCATGGAGAACCAAGCAGTGACAGAGATGGCGGAATTTATATGCTGCTAATAGCGTTTCGCGAAATGAGTTCCGCTGACGTATCTCGACAGTGGTTGGTAACTGCTCCGGGTCCACTGCCGAGGTTTTTCAGTTTTATAACGAGCGACAAGCTTTACGCACAGGCCCCCTGCGAAATAAATCCTGTAGGTTGGATCCCCATCGTCGACCAATTCGTTTGTAAAATTCAGTAAACGATTCTTCTGGTAGTGAACGTTTGTCGTTGTCCCCGTATTATCTCCTTCCTCCGGTAGAGAATGCAACGCTTCCAACGGGGCTTTCAGATGTATTCCTCATTTTTTTGTAAAAATTGTGCCAGAAGAAATTCAACCTCAAAAATTTCAGCACAAAAAACAAATCCAAAAAGATATAAATACAAAAAAATGAGACCTATAACATGTTCCAGAGAATGGTAAGAAAAGAAAGTAACATCCAGAAAACGATCCAAACAATTGTAGTAAAAAACGCGAGATCAAGGAGATTGTGGCAAATAAAATGTGATCCACAAAGAAAAACTCAAACAATTTTAATACGAAAATGAGATGAAGAAAATTTGAGGGATGGAATAAGATCCCGAAAATACTTCGGGTGCTTGCGAATGAGTTGGGGAGATTTTCAAACATTCTAAGCAATCAACTTAAAACTAGCTGCGAAATAGCGGTCGTTCATCGATGAATCAAGAACTAACTTTTTTGTTTTTAAGCATATACCTATATGTGTGCGACGGTTAATGGGCCTAATATCATGGCGTGTACAATCAATGTTCAAATTGGTTTGTCGCCTCTGTGTCGTCTAGTTGGAACCAAACATCGGGTTGTTGCAGTCGTAACCCGCACTGCTTGGCCTCACCTGATACACGGCGATAAATATCCATAGTATGCGGTACAAGTATAATATACATAGGTATATATAATAGTTTATGGTATAATAATTTTCGATGTACATACGTTATACGACAGATGTTAGTGATACAGAATAATTATTTAATCTCTAGTCCACCGTGTGAATTTCTGGGAGAGGCCGATCCGATGCTGTCTCGCGCCTAGAGATTCATAGATCTCATAGCGGGTATGTAGGTAAATCATTCGGCCGAAGAGCGCGGAAGCATCGTTGTAGATGCAACATGCATTTGTACACACAAATATGGTTATATCTTCGTACATATGTATTTATACAGGGTGTCCCAATAACGATTAGCACCTTAGATATCTTGGAAACTATACGGTTCACAGAAATATTTGCTGAAATAAAATTGCACAGTACGAAGGGGGCTTTTAAAAATTTCTCCAAAAAACACTTTTAAGAAAATTCCACTCAGTTACAAAGTTATAGGAATAAATGCAATCGGACTCTCGACAGCTGCGTTTCGTATTTCTTTCGTTTGCAAAATATGGCTTTCTGAGAAAACAAGGTCCCTTATAGGACGATAAAAACCATAAAAAACACGAAGATTCAAGAGGAAGAAGGTGTACAGTGCGAACCTGGAATGGGAGACTAGCCATAAGTTCACGTTCTACCTACCAGAAACATTAAACGCATATTTCTCGAAACTACTCGTATGTTTTTATCCCTACCAAAGTTTCATACTGTAATTTCTTTATTAAAAAAAATTCATCCGTCAGACTATTACTACTACAATATTATTTTACTAGATTCTTTTTTATTTTTGCAAATTGGATAATTTTTTGTGAAGTTATGATGTCCACAAAACGGCGCCATGGTTTTCATCAAGATACTGACAAAATCAATCGCGTTTTGTTACACGCATTACCGCGTGTCGAGTACGTGCCATGCGCGATTCGAAACACGCTAAAGCATGTGACAAGCATGTAAATTCGAACGCAACCACGTTTCAGGCACGCACTTTGCCGCGTACGCGGTACGCGCTTGGTACGCACTCGATACGCGGTAAAGCGTGTAACGAAACGTGGTTGAACCGCGTTTGGTATGCGCTTTGCCCGTAGTATTGTCTGGTCTGAAACAGGCTTGTCACACGCTTGGTACACGCTTTACTACGCTTCCGTATTACTAAATTGAAATAAAAAACTTTTATTTAGACAAATTTAAATTTTAGATAAAAATCATCCCCAAGTATTACTACTGTAATATATAATAATAATAAGCTGTAAATAGACATAATATAGATATAAGATAGATATAAACCATAGAGACTTCATACTTTTCGGGACAGTGGGTTGACTCGTGCTTTTCATCGCGGGCGAGAGACTGATTATTTCGGTAAAGCGCTCGCGTTTACAATCCCAATGGGGCATCGCTTCGCGCGCGAAAAACGCAGGAGAGCCATGCGCTACCTATCGGCCGCGAGTAATACAAAAAGCTTGTGACAAATGCTTTTTAAAAAGGCGGTTGAAATGCACTATTCTGTGGGAGAACTCCGTATCGGCGGCACGCGAAAAAGTGCGTTTCAACCGTGTGACGAAACGCGGTTAAAACGTACTATTCTGAAGCCAAAATCCGTTTCGATGGCATGCATTTTTCTTTACACGTTTCAACCGTGTAAAGAAAAGCGCTTGAAACGCGCTATTCTGCAGCCAAAGTACGTTTCAAGTGTGTTCCCTCAACGAAACGTACTTGGAACGGACTTTTCCGTAGCAGGTTTCTGTCAGGAATAGTCCATTTGTACCCGTAAAAAATAATGTTAACATTAAAAGAAAAAATGTATTTTTTTTCTTATAGTTGAAAAATTAATAACAAATGTGAAATCAACAATTTAATTTTATCACCATATAACCTTTATAATAATATTTCAAATTTACCCTGTTTTCAGCGCGCGCAACGGTGTGTGAGCCCTTAAGGAAGTTCTCTTGGTAAGTAGTTGCTCAAAATATAACTTAACTCACGTAGTACTTGATTCAGCAGTGTAAGTGTGTATGTACTTAATTAAAAGCAGCTTCGTTCACTCAATTTGGGTTGTAATTACGTAATTATTATTCCATGTAAAATTCTGTGCAATATAAGTTAAAAAAAACAATGTATATGAAACATCTTAGCACCCACGGACTGGTATATGCTTTCAAAAGTTTACTAGCGCGGCGCCAGGCAAATAACCCTTAATTTTATAATATCGTCAAATCCACTTCGCTGCATGACAAGATAGGTACATAATATCTGATTTTGATTGCTTCGTTACTCCTTTCGTAAACACCCATTGAATGTTTTTAATAATGTAAAATAAACCTTAGCTCTTTTTGTTTCTATTATATAAATTTTGTCAAAATCTATCCATCAATTAGGTACTAGTTGTAAGATATTACTGATAAAATAGAGCCAACTAGCAATTTCTTATAAGAGTCTATGAGATTCATCAATTTCTTCGCATTAATTTTGTTTCCGATAAAACGCCGTTGATAATCATTTAAATTATCGGTTATGCAATTTTTGCATATTGGAAAAAACGCTGATACGTTAATGATGATTACCTACGTATTATTCGTTTTATAATATATTTTGTTCCGATGTGGACGCTATAAGTTTTCCACCAACGAATGTAGGTTATAGGCAAGGATGTAGGACACGAGTCAGTATTTAAGCACGTGTGCGAGGCTAAAAAATAGTTTTATGCGCCAAGATTGCTAAACTGCCTCGTTCTGTATTTCTCGTGACGTGAATGCTCGCCATTTCTTTTCTTTCTCGTCTATCTATATATTTAGTTCACAGCATTTTCTTCCAGCTCTTTCCCGGAGCCAAAGAGAGGGAGAGGGATGGAAAAATTCAGTGTGGTTTTAAAATTTTCATGAAGAAAATCGGCGTCACCGCCACGTTCACGTAATAGCGGCCGGTCTATGTACGTGTGTGTGAGCCGACCGCGCGACGGCACCAAGAACGAGAGAAAAACGTTATTCCCGACTCGTATATAAACTGGCGGAAAGCACTAACGGCACATTCGAGCACGTAAGCAAATTCGTTGCAAACATCGAGACAATGGCGTATGCCACACCGTGAGAGGAATTTTAAGTTGGTCCTCCACTCTCTCGTCCCTCCTTTCTTTTACGTTTGCGGGGAAACTAACATTTTTCTCTTTCATTTCTCTCTCTCTCTATCTCTCTCTCCCTCCCTCCCTCCCTCCCTCTTTCTCTCACGTTTCCTTCTTCTGTGGCTTTGCTGTGTAGTCCATGCAGAACCCGCTTTTCAACCCTCGTATTTCTCGTACCGAAGTCACAAAACACCGCAATGGATAAAAAAGAGGACTCGATTCGGGGAATGTTGTTTTCACATAAGCGTATGATAACCTGCTTCAACATCTGAATATTATTCTTATTATTACTTTCTCAACTTTGACCCTATTCACGTCTATCAAATCGCCGGACCACTCCGATCGCTGACAAATTTAAAGTTGCAGACTGCTACGTCATATTTTTTTAGCGTCAACAAAGTTTTGTTCGTGGTAAAGTCAAAATTAAAAACATTATTATCTCATAGAGAAAAATTCCCGTACGTGCTCAAAAATCACAAAGATACATTATGGAGAATTAAAATTCTCACCATTATTGTTTTTGTGTGTGTGTTTCTTTTCTTTTCTTTATCTTATATTTCATATTCATGTCGATTATCTCACTCGCGCATCCATTGCCATTCGAGTTATCGTTACATTTTATGTTTATTTTTATTTAATTTCACACGCTCGTATTATATATTTCAAACATAATCCAGTAGAGGACTTACGCGTACGATTCGCCCGGGGCCCGGGCAGGTTTGAATTGCAGATTCTTAACTACGTTTCAATTTTTAGCTGTCAGCCCACCGCTTCTATGTATTTCTTCCGTCGTCTCTCATCCGGACATCGCCGAACACCCCTCGAGCGTTTCGTTTATTTTTATTTATTTTTCAGCAGGGTGTGTGAATGCAAGAAGAAAAAATGACATTTTCGTACCACGTGCGAATTCGCGTTGATGCGAAAATCGATTTTTTTCAATATTACCGGTTTTTTGAAATATTAACTACGTCTTCGTTCGAAGATGGCCTATTATTATCTTCCCGCGTTGCCTCGATTTTCCGAATTCGCAATTATTCGGACGAAAAAAAAATGTTCGTTTATCGCGCTCACCCCTCTAATTCAGTCCTCCAACGTTGGATGCTAGTATTTATTTCCCCCGAATCCATGCTAACCACTGCCAGATAATAACAAGTCAGTACTACGGTTCGACGAAATGATCGAAGTGAAAATTGAACTCTTGTACAATGCAGTCTATATACATGCAGTCTACCTCGCTAGATCATTTCACGAATGGGGTACGTACAGTAAATTTTAACCATCGTAAATATATATATATATGTATAAATATATATATTTAGAAAAAATCGTTTTGTGCATCGTCCCGATTTTCTATCCCAGATATGGGAGAATGAAACATGAGCGAACTATGAGCCCTCGAGGCATCCCTTTCTGTGTTCCACCCTCGCGTACTCTCGGTCTCTCTTTCTCTCTCGTACGCTATCGCGCGTTTTGGCCCCGATCGCTGTTCCGTTCGATCAGTGTGTATGTGCTCGAGTGAACATTTTTTCCAACGAACGCACCGTGTACAGAGAAGCGTAGCTATGAATGAAAGTGGAGCGAGGGTGGATGGGGGAAGGGGAGGGGATTGATCCGGTCATGTATGTGTATGTACATATCGCCTATTTCGTGGTGAAGTGAATACGAACTAGTAGGGACAATTGGCTTCATTGTGCCCATTGTCGTTTTACAGGTAGGTATATCGATACGGCATGTGCGTGAGCACGAGGATATATATGCATGAACAACACCGAAACAGAAATTGAGAGGATTGGTACATCGAATTTGAGCGTGTACGAGCGGAACAAAGTGCGATGTGTTAATAATGAAAGAAAAATCAATATCCGTTAACCTTCGCATTGTCAGTGTGTTTCGTTGGGGATTCATGAAAATGTATCGTATTACAATTTTTCAGGTCAATCAAGGCATGTTTGTTCTAATTGTAAGTACATCAGACACTGTAACAAAAGAAAGAAATAACGATATCAGTGGTATATTAAAATTCCTTGATCAGACCATCCTCTCTCTCTCCCTCTCCATCCCTCTTAATTTAATTGAAGAATGAATCGCCTACATGTAAATAAATGAAATACACGGGGAAACTGGTATGACTGTTAACGATTAGCAGTCGTAACGACTACTCGCGAATAAAATATCGATGAACGAGTTTCATTCCAGAATGTGAATAGATGAGATAAGAGAATAATATATTGGTATTTTATCGTATGCTCGTTCAACCCGAATAGTTATTTTACTGGTATTTACGTAAAAATGTTGTATCTTTATTTATGCAACAGATCGCAACGAAGAGAAAAAATAAATTAAGAGTGAATTTAATTTGTATTGCAAAGGCACATGACTATTAATAAGTATAAGCGTTTATGACGTATAGATATGCGCGGCGAGAAAAAATGCAAGCTCTTTGTGATCAATAAAATATTCCGTAGATCACGTTTAATTAAAAAAGTATCGACTGTACAATTAGCATAAGTACATAAACAGCATAATACGTAAAGAAGAATAAGCGATATTTGTATATATATATATAACTCCGTATATATATATATATATATATATATAACTCCGCAAATAAAATAATATGCTATACACAACTCAGACGGACGCAGATCTCTATATAAAAACTCTCTACATTCCCACTTGCGATCCTTTACGTCACTGGAACGTTCGTAGTCTAGTCATTATATCCGAAAAAACGGCGAAGAAATGCAAGTGAACCGAGAAAGTGTCATTAATAAACGATTTGCTCGACATTGTGTATTTGTTCTTTGAAAATTCAATATTGTCAAAAGTAGTGACTGACAGAAAAATCGTTTCAAGCTAAAGTTATTTGTTTCAAGTCGTAGATTAAGAATCTGTAATGAAATATATATATGTTTACATTTGAAAAGAACAAGTTGACCTTGAAATGACCTTGAAAATATAATGCGAACTGAAAGCGGATGTGACTGCTGCATCAGCATCTCGATGACTTCAACTTTTTATTTACGCGGACTTACCAAATTTACGGCGTATTACAACTCGTAATTTTTGTCTAAAAAAAAAACAAAAAAAATTACATTGCAGGTATGAGCTTGCTCTACAAATTTCATAATAGACATTTTTTTTATATGAATCGCGAGAAACGTGCAAAATCGATATGTATCACGAGAAACAGCAAAAAAATAGTCTCAATCTATTCATTGTTTACTTTCTCGCTCGATTTATCAACAACTATCGACGGTAGATGAAACATATATGGGACCTTTATTGTAGAGCGTAAAAAAAGCAACAAACAAGTATGTAATCGAAATTTTCGTATCATGACGGAGAACCGAGTTATCGCAAATAAGAAATTTTAACCCCTTTTTCAAAGTGGCGGAAAGCTCTTTAGAAATTGAGGTCGACAATTTCAAGTTAAACTTTTCTTTTTAGCCCCCTTTACACAATATCCAAAAATCAGCTTTCTCGATTCACTTGCATTTCCAAATGTATATAATTACTGGCCAATGCTCAGTTTATTGATCGAGGCGTTACTATAACAGTTCAGTAGGTAATGAGGGTGAGTACCAAGTCGTATATATTTCACTTGCTCCAGAACGTATCGAGGTGCTTAACTTTATCATCGCTTGCGATTCATCGTGTTCCGTCGCGGGACGGAATCGCGTAGAATTATTCCATCTCCAAATTTGTAATCATAATCAAAAGAGAACCTTTTATTACACGCCAATTCACGATATCTTTATTTTTGGGATTTTTCTTTAATCCTTCGAAAACTTTGTAGTTACTAACATTCGGTACGCAGATGTTTTACGTGAACGTAAAATATCGAGATGAGGTAATTCTAGAAATTCTAGAAATCTTTGCTAGAAATTGATTACGAAGCGTTGTTTGTCATTCGCTAATTATATAGTTAATAAGTATTGCGCGAAATAACTATGTCATAAAGGTTTTTTACGATTCGTTACTATTTTCTTTTAAAAAGTACGTAAATTGTTCTTTTACGTACAAATATGAACGGAACTGAATGTAACAAAAGAAAATGTAATAGGTCGAAGAATTCGGGATCTGAGTCAAAATATTGTAGGTATATCGGGTAGATGAGAACGAAGGGAGACAAAGAGCGATGGAGAACGAGAGAGAGAGAGAGAGAGAGAGAGAAATAAAGGCAAACGATGCCAGAGCGATGACGGCGGCAGGAGGAGAGACTGTATGAGAACGAGGTAGATTGGTAGATGGGGAGCGAAGGGGGGTGTAGCATCCATCATTCGACGGAAGCCAGCCGGCACATTGCCGGAAGTGACGTCACCCTTGAAATATCGACTAATAATTTATACGCAGAGACGTTCTCCTGGCGCGCCCGGTGCGCGTAATTCGCGAGAGATGCTCCGTTGCAACCCACCGACGTTCATTTCTCCGTTCCTGGCCGTAAAAACCAAACGGCGATAACCACCGAGATGTTATATCACACGCGGATCTCAAACAGCGTACGCATGTATAGGTACGCCAAAAATTTTGTCGTTAATAAGATATATACGCAACGTGAATACACCATTTTGGTCGGGTAATATTTTATTCTCATTCAAATTCCGTTATTATTTATTAAGACGTTTGTAAGAATTGTATTTTTTAATGTCATAGCTCTCAAGTATATATGGGAAATTAGAAATGTTGATATAATTGTCAAGGTCCATGATACAGTCATAAATATGTTACACTCGATGTTCGGTGGACGTTTGAAAAATTCACCAAAATCGCTCATTTGATTTTGAGAAGTTCATTTTGAATCAATCAATGAACGGCATTGTTCTTTGAGAATTTATCTACTGCCAACTTTCTTATTTACCCACATCCTTGCATACACATTCAATGAAAGATTGTTATTCATTTATCACATTCGCTGCATTTTATTCAGTTATATAATGGCATAAAATTCCTGGGATCACTTACGCCAGACGCAAAGAATACTGACTTGGTCGCAAGAGGAATTTCATTGTACGGCAACTTGACTTCGATCGAACTGTTTTTAAATATCAATTATATATACACATATGTCAATGTGTTCGTGAAAGCTCCCATCTTTATTGCGTTCGTCGATGTTGCAACAATAATCGTAAACTGATAAAAGAGTTTTGGGAAAATAACTTGGAATACACGATAAAATTAATTAATACTAAGCATTAATTTGTTTCTCATTGCGACAAGATTGTATATTTTACTTGCGAACGTTGTAGGCTTAAGAAGCTACTTTGTTTAAATATTATATTTCGTTGAAGTGGTTTTCACCATTAAATTAAATGCTCATTTTTCTCTTTATTCTATTGTAATACATAAATAATTTTTCTTCGTTTGTGCGTTCGCTCTTCGCAACACAATGTGTACAAAATACGTTGTGTTCCAATGACAAATCGGAAGTCATCGTATTATTCCGATTAAGGAATTAGTCGAATAAATAACAAAAACTGCGAAGTTCTTAAACGTAAATACATAGAAGCTTAAAAGCAATCGATACAAAAAGCATAAGAGTGAATAAAACGCGAGTAAGGCAGAAAAACGCAGTGAAGAAAAAGTGGACTGATTGTGAAGGAAAAACTAACGGGCCGCAATTAACATTCGAGGACCGATAAAAAATATATTGCCACTCTTGGCCACTATAGCGGTGCACTCGTGCCATAAACACTCTAGACTTATCGCCCCATAATCGTAGATATATATATACATAAAAATACGTAAATGTATATATATGTATATATATTCATGTACTGTGCCTACTTGCGTACTTTATTCGTTGTTCTACGACAAATTGAAGTGTTCACGTAGGTACTGTCGCACGTTTCTCGGTAGATTCGCTGTACTCTCGCTCGTTTTCTCTTGCAGCGATTTGTAAAAGTGCCACGAGATAACGGCTTTCGTCTCACTTTTCCCCAGAATCTCGTAATACATAGTATGGAAACTTTAAAGCAATCTTTCTTAGTGGTTTATCTATATATATAATATATATAACGTGGTAAAATATTAAATATTAGAATAGACTTGGACGAAACGCCGCGAAGACTCTGACGGGCTCACAATCAGTCGAGGTCGATAGGGCCGTAAATAATTCTTATATTAATTTTGAAAGTGAAGAATTTGAAAATAGAAAATATGAAATTAGACGATGATATTAGCGATAAACGAACGGCAAGAACAAAAACGCCACCTTGTCGCTTCGAAGCGACTGTTATGCGTAATACCTACGCGTAACAATATATCTCTATAAATTCAAAGTTAGCAATGGTGCAATTGCAATGAACGTACAGAGATATGGAGCTCCGTTGAAAGGTATAAAAAGAGAGAGAGAAAGAGAGAAAACGAGAGTGAGGGAGAGAGAGCAACCTAGGCTTTCGACCCCACTCAATATTCCATATTTCTCGTGACAATTTTTCTTGGTAAATTTATGGACTTTCCACCCTCGGTGGAAAAGGCTCCCGCCTTGTCCGCTCCCGCGTCCACGAGCGGACAACACACACTATAGTTTCGCGGACGCTTTAATATACCTATGTACGTAGATCGTTATATACATTACTGGGACGGAAAAATGGGTATGTATAAGGCTACGTCGAAGGATTGAATTCCCGCGATTCCCGCAGTCTTTTCCGTTGAACGTGGATGGCGAAGAAGGACATATAACCGATGGAAAAAAATGAGTAAGGGTAAAATTCTCGCGTTTCCCATACTTTTTCTCGGATGAACGTCGGGTACGACGGAGGACGGAATAGCTCGTGGAAAAAATAAATGAAAAAAGAAAAAGCAGGGAGGAAGGAAGCGAAGTCTATGTGCCGACGGAGGAAAAGCTTCCCCTGCGCAATACTTTGCGGAACGCGATAGGAGAGATGAAGAGAGAGAGAGAGAGAGAGAGAGAGAGAGAGAGAAAGTGAATAAAAGAGCGTTAAAGCGATAAAGAATCGAGAAAGCAAAAATGAATGAAGGATTGCTGGTACTTCCCGATAGTTGAGTGAATCTCGGTTCGATAAATGTTCGTGGATATCCACGTTTATTCGAAGACCGATATTCCATGAGACGGCATACGATGACTAATTAACGAAGGCACCCACAGTATGGAAGTTGGCGTACTTCTCGATTACATGACACAACAAGACTACCTAATTAGTTATAAAGGAATTTTATTAATATTTTCGTCTGATACGAACGCTCGTCAGGACTTATTGAAGATAATTGTAATTTCATGCGATAGGATACGAACGGAAAGAGTTAGCGCGTATCTATGTAATCATCGTGCAGCAACCGTATTCCATTCATTCGGAGGATATTTCTGTGCATTCAATCAAAATAATGATAAAATACAAATTGATCTGTATTTGATTTTAATCATTGCCGTAAATAGAATCTTCCGTACAAGACTAAGAGCGCGGATTATAAAAAACTTATTAAAAATATTAATCATAAAAATTGTTCTCTGTATTCGAGACATCAACAATAAAAATACAATATTTCTCATTTATCAAATCTTGCTAGAGAAAGGGTAAAAATAAAGGTTGAAAACTTCGTCTTTTTGCATTTTTACTCGCGAACTTCGAATCATCGGACACAAGGATATTAGACTCGAATTCTACGGAAAAAATGATTCCACAGGTAACGCAGAGTTTACGAGTCGATCCCCATGAAAAAATTATCTTCCTTCCCTTGGTTGAAAAGCCTCAGTTTCGCGGCCAGATATTGTTTTTACCAAGCATCGTTCGCCGATCGTGCTTATCATCGTCTTTTTCTTCAAATCGGATCTATATATATAAAATCCACGTTCCCATATGAAACTTGGATGTATTCTCGAAATTCAAATGCGAAACTCAGGCTCTGTTACAAAATTCGTCGCCAAAGGCGATGACGGTCGATTTATGTATCAGCGATTCTAAATTTATCAGACGAGTTTCACAACGAGGAGCGTAACGCGTACGTGTACGAACGAGACATAAAGTAGCACTTTGATTCTCGAGTGGCTCGTTACGCGTGTCATGGCGAAAGATAAAGTCGCGCGTGATACACGGAGAGATTCGGAGCTGCGAACGGACTAGCCTCGCCAATTGAGCCGGGCATCGTCGGCCGTTATACTAAGCGTATATCTTATTATTATTTTATACGAACGTTTCGGTCATTCGCTTCTTCACTACCTACCTCTCGAGCTTCTTGAGTTCTCGCAAAAAAAAGAAGAAAAAAACAAGACATGTCACGCCGAGCCAACCGCTGGGTGAGTTACGATCCCGCAGGACGAAACACGAAATCCAAACGATTCGACAATTAATCATCGGCGGCTCTTTACGTGTTTTTCTCGTTTATTTCCTGAAGGATATTAACTCACGTGTTTTTTGTTTGTCTTCGAAGCATAAAAACAGTTATAAAATTTGTATATACAAATTTGTATATACGCGTATACAATTTGTGTATATGGTACGCGTCCGCGGATAAAATTATGTAACACAAGGGTACACATTTGAGGATCGTCGACGCGTTCTCAACCGAGACTATGCGGTATATTAGAGACAAATTTGACTATGTTACGAACCTTCGGGCGAAACAGTCGCGTGGATTACGCTGCAACGATCGGTACCCGTGTCATTTAACGTGGAGCTTCATCGCGGGATTTAAAGAAATATATATAATACGAAGCCTCTAACGCCGCCAGCGGGAGAGTCGACCAAGAATTTTTCATCGGCAGAAACAAAGATTATAGGGCGGGATAGAAAGAACCGGTTTACATGAGACTTGGTAATTAAATTAATTTATGTGCGAGACCATCAGTGGTGACATGAATGATATTCGTAAAAGGGAGAGAGTCGACGGGCTTAAATATACACGCGTATATATGCATATAGCCTAGAACACACCAGCTAATCGAATGTTCCATGATAATTATCCCCCTGATGGACGATGATCGATTAGATATCGTTCCCTCTACTTCTCGCCCTCTCTCTCTCTCTCTCTCTCTCTCTGGCTCTCTCTCTCTCTCTTCCTCCCTCCCGTCCTCTGCGATGTCTCCCTCCCTCTTGTCGCGCATTCAATTATGCTCATCCTGATTAATCGATCGGATTATAATCGAAACGTCGATTTGTATACGAACCGAGAGCTTCCCAGACTGCATAGAATTAAATTAAACGATGCGAGCAAAATGGTCGCGGATTCAACGAAGTCCGACACGAAATCGATGAGGGATAAATGAGAGGTAGAACGAGAAAAAAAATTTACGAAGCGGAAACGCGACAGATGGCACCATCGGTGTCGGGTGTTTTGTCAGTGCGATCGGGCATGACGATTATCGATTCTGTCACGAAAACCCTTTTCGAGTCAATTAATTTTGTCGGCTGATTTTATAACGCGTCGTACACGCGCGGGCTTTGCTACGTATACCGTCATAACGTATACCGTCTACACGATTAATATGTATGTACCTATACATGAGTATACGTTGTTGTCTCGACACTTGGTCACACCCGCGATCGATAGCGGCGAAGATAAGATCGCACGCGGGTCGATAAAAAAAATCTGCTCAGCCGTAGAGAATTGTCGGTGCCAGAATTCAAATCGCGTGTTGGCTCTTTTGCTCCGTGCTACCGAGATATCTCTTTGATCCGTGCCGCACCGTACTGCTGTTCAATAAATGCCAGGCCCGATCGTCACCTCTGTGCGTTTGAGACGAAGATGCTAATGGAATATACATATAGTATAGGTATACGTCATATATAAGTGAATTTGGCATCGAGCTCGTCAGGTTTTCATGGATCCGTACGCGATATATAAATTATTCGAAACAAATTTCCTATTAAATTCCCGTCGGTCGTCCTACTCGAGAGAGACACTTCTCGAATAAGACGTGAATTCATTGAGTAATATTTCTGCAATATTGAAATATGGCACACGTCATCACCCTCATGTTTTCCGTCTCGTTGGAGCGTTGAGATCGTAAAGCACTGTCGAGTGAATGTTTTTTTTTGTGTTTCTGACAGGGAACGAAGAATGATAATAGTGCATTCTCAACAGTTCCAGAATAATACGTACTCCAATCAATCTGAGCTGAAAAAAAACATACTTATGGGAATGTTTTCTTAAATAGATACAACGTTAAAATTTATCGACTTAAGTTTTACGGGGGCATACCTATATATTTAATGAGGTCCAAAAAAACGATGTTTTTACATTTTCTTGAATTCGTATGTTTCAAGAAAGTTTAGTTAAAATTTCAGATAAAAATTCGAAATAATGATGAAGTCATTGTCGTCAGAATATAACACATTTGCGTTGGGTCTGCGCTGTGCCGAAAACTTTCACTTTCAATTTTTTCAGAACTACATTTTACAAACTTGTATCAGAAATATCTCGAAAACTACTGCACCGATTTGGTTGGAATTTATTTTGGTCATGCTACATATTGCATATCGTAGGTTTTTTGTTTAAAAATAGCCTTTTATTTTTTTGTTTTTGTGTTTCAAAACTATCTATATTGTAATAATTCATTGCATTTTAATAATCCATCCATTTTTAAATAAAAACAAATGTTGAATTTTTTTCGAATGTATATCCACTTTGCTACAAACTTCGATCTCTGATAGTTTCTCCAAATTAGATTCGCGAAAATTCTCTTTTCTGTGTCTCCTGGGTTTATACACGAGGAAACATTGTGCAGTCATTAATTCGGTTCTCATGGAAGTTCTGTGTTTTTTTGCACAAGAAAAGACATTTTTTCACGAATAAAATGACAAGTCGAAAGCAGTTCGAATTAAAGTGGCATAAAATCATTAATCATATATTTATATTACTCGAATTAAATATCAAATTTCCGTCTGATTTGTGGCGGTGATTAATAGAATAAAATATAATAGAATAGTACTGAATAGAATTAATACAATTGATAAACCTTTCTCTTAAATGAAAAAGCGGCGTTCTTTGTTAGTAAAAAATGAAAAAAACCACTTTTCTTTCGATGGAAGCAACTTATTTTATTTACGAGATCGAGGGTATAGATATCTTAGACTTTACGATGGAAAGGGGGTTGTCGATGCTGCTGGTAGGAAACGTTATATATATATATAACATTTCCTAGTAGTTATATATATATATATTGGTCATATCTTGCTGAGGCTGCCGTATGTACTAGTGTACACGTACATAGGCATCGTGCCGATACCGAGAGAGTTATCGACTGACCGGTTTCTCGAACGTACGGAAACGAATGGCAGGATTAAGTTCGAGCGGCGTGTTGGCTGGGTGTAACGTCCGGGGATATCGTTGACGGGGTCACGAGATCGCTGAGCAATAACGAGGAACGTCGAAAGTGGAAAAACCTATACGATTTTCGCTTCGCAGCGAACACCTTGGATGACAAAGGGAGAGCTGCGGCTCGTATGTAACGAGTTTAGTTGACTTTAAGAAAACCGTTCCGAAAAACTCTAAGCACCTCCGACCTTTCCGTTCAAAAAATATATAAACAATTTTTTAGAAACCTGATCTGTAGCTAAATATTCAACGAACTAATTTTCGAACGGGTTGTCTATATTCGACTCTTTTAACGACCCTCGATGAATACAACATTCACATTACATGGCTCTTCTCTAATTAGCCATTGTGGCATATGATCATTAATTAGGCTTTGGTAATCGCTCGTCGAAACTCCCAATCCAATGGCGTTCATCTCATTAATCCCACATATATCCCCGTAACGATGTTATGAAAGGGATAGCTGATAATTGCATCTATGTACCAGAGCATGAAGACAATAACATTGACGACCTGGTGAAAAAATCCAGAGTCTAAGTCACGGCATTGGATCAACCACAATTCCACTTATTGTTAGATACGCGCATACCAGTATACGCATACATGTGTTGTAAATGAGGGAACAATTATAATTTATCAGCCTATACGTACAGTCTAGCTCGGCAAAATGCAACAGTTCCCCCACTATGAGCTGCTTTAACTGGCCTGTCACTCGACACGCTGCCCCACTACGACCTAAATGCGGGGCGCAGTGGGGTCACCATTATCAATCAACGACGAGTATGAATCACCGATGCAAGGAGTGGGGGAAGTTGAGCGGAGCATTTGCGACCCCCGTACGGTGTTATAAGGACCTGAGTGCTTACACTTATCGTAGGTTCTACTGTATTTTATAATCTCCGCTATTTGCTTTTTCACACTACTTTGCCTGTGTAGAAAAAGGGGAATCATCCTTTGGTGAATCGACTAGTGCACACATACATGTATTCATGTATACGAGATCGAATTGAGTCCAATGCGCTGACGTACCAAATCCCATGCATTCATGCAAGTTCGTCATTATGCGGGACATAATGCACAGCACGGGCCGCTGTCGCTACTGCTGCTGTTGTGCTGAGACTCGGTAATCATTGAGCCATACTGAGAAACCAAGGGAAGCTGGACGCGTTTTGATTTTGCGCATGCAACTACGAGAGAAGCGCCATGCCAGCGAACATTATTTTGGGGGCATGTGTATGCGTGTGCGAGAGGGAGAGGAGGAAGGGAGAGAGAGAGAGAGAGAGAGCCCAATTTTTTACTAATTAATTATGTACGTTATTAAACGGCGAGCATAAGATCCGTTGTGCTTCGTATATTCAACAGATACTTGAAGTATTCAATGAACACTTCGGTAGATTCGATGGATACTTCAATCTATTTCACTTTATCTGGATCCTACATTACCAAAAGTGTGCTTCAATGCTGAAAAAGAATTGAGAGCCCTGTTGAAACTTGATCTAGTATTAAATTCCATTGTTCACGAATCGTAAAAGCTGATAGGAATTTTCACCGAGGACATATGTTTCGACTACATCTTCTACACGAGATATATTTTTATATACGATCGAAAGTCGTGAATGAAAAAAAAAACTTATTGACCGGTACAGTCGGAAAGTCCGTGCCGAGTTATATGTACCAGTTGTATATGGAGACAAATTGGTCCTATATATGACTCTTTCACGAGAAATCGACCACTTTTGAACCCGACCATTTTGAATTTTGCTGGAAATTTTATATGTCATACTTCCCCACTAAAAACATTTCTTTGATTTTTTTCAAATTTTTTTACCCGAACGAAAAAAAATTATGAATTTTGAAAAAAACGTCTTTTTTCAACCATTTTCAAACGCTCATAACTTTTCCAAAAATGGGTTAATCGAGACGTTTTTTTTCAAATTTTTCGATTTTAAATGCACTTTTCAGAAAAAAAAGAAATATTCAAGTCATATTCTATGAAATGTTTCATTTTTTTAGCGAAAAATCTCATTTTCTCAAATACTCCATATTTTATATTTGATTTTCAATTTTTTTTTAACTTTGATTTATTCTGAGTTTAATGCCGCAAGATTCATAGTCGGCCGATTTTGCCCACCACGAATCTAATGGCAATAAACTTAGAATAAATCAAAGTTTACATACAAATTTTAAATAAAGAATAAAAATGGAGTTTTTGAGAAATTTAGATTTTTCTCTAAAAGAATGGAAAATTTCATAGAAGATGACTTGAATATTTTATTTATATTTTTTCGGAAAAGCGGGTTTAAAAACGAAAACTTTGAAATAAAAACGTCTCGATGAACCAATTTTGGAAAAAGTTATAAGCGTTTGAAACTGGTTGAAAAAAGACGTTTCTTTTTCAAAATATACAATTTTTTTCGGTTGGGTAAACAAATTCGAAAAAATTCACAAAAATGTTTTTAGTGAGGTAGTATAACATCAAGTTTTCAGAAAAATTAAAATCGGTCGGGTTCAAAAGTGGTCGATTTCCCGTGGAATGGGTCATATATATCGGCAAACACAGCATCCACGTTATAAAAGCAGCATCGCGACTTTGACGCTCAACATGATAACTGGCAAAGTCATAGCTGCGTGCTCCAAGCGACAACACCAGCAACATCAGAGATGGAGGAAATGCGTTTGAAGTTATTCGATATTTGCCGACAACATTGTTATAGCATCACTCGCGTCTCGTGTTATTTTGTTATGTTGTACCGCATGCTGGGTGTTGCTGAACACAAAGTCAGAGCGAGCGAGAGAGAGAGAGAGAGGGAGAGAGAGAGAGAGAGAGAGAGAGAGAGAGAGACAGCGGCAGAGAGAGAGACACTACGAGAGTTCTGGGTTACGTATATAACTCTGCATGTGGTGCAGCAAAGGTTTCAAGGGGGATGTAATCATCGAGGTGGAGGAGAGTATGTGTATTATATATTTGAGTCACAAGAATGAGCTTTTAAATTCAAGAATACTCGAACGTATGGTGCGTTCTTCGTGCAACTGGAATATCTATGTATGTTATAACCGGTGGGCCATTCTTTGGAGAGAATTCTCTATTTGGTTGATTGAAGCGTTCATTCGGTGAACCGGTATGTCACGCTGCAGCATATCGCGTCCCCGTCGCGATGAGGCAGTGAGCTGAGAAATACAATTTGAATGGGATTTGTAATGTCGTGGAGCGACTCGCAGATGGATATGTAGAAAGACATATGTGAGGAAAAAAAGTAAAGCAATTGAAATGCTCGGTTCACATAAACAATGAGTGAAAATTTCATTAATCGCTAAATCGCTGAATGACCTCTACAATAAAAGTTCTTAAATCGTATTGAAATTTATTTGTTACCTACTACAAAAAGCAGCTTGCCTCAATCTCGAAATCTTGCCTGATTGACAATATTTTTGATTACAGTTTTATTAAATCTGTATCCAATGGGCATTATTTTTATTTGAAAGCAGGACATTTTTTGTTATCTAAGAACGTATTTTTTATTGACGGTATTAATTATTCTTATTTATGATTAAAAAATTCGATAAACAGTAATCTTAGAAACAATAGCTAAACTTTATTAGAGTGCCATGTCAGGGCGGATGCTAAAAATATCTGAAGAAAATGTACGCAGGTCTTCTCGATTGTACGTGATGGAATTCTGTAGTTACAAGCAAATCTGAAACCACGAGATCGAAACTCGTGGTAATATTGCGTAGAATTGCTCATATATATCTGAGTATATATGGGGTATTCCACGCCAGATCGGACATCATTTAGCTTTTGCATCTCCGATTGTTTGAAAAAATGTTATGTTCTAGTATTTACTAAAAGAGGCCTCCATGATTTTTTAAAAAAATTGTTGTCGAACCGTCTTCAACATATCAATATTTCAAAAACGACGTTACTTTTTTTTAAACGTCCATAACTTTACGAAAAATGGGCCAAATTGGACGTTTTTTTAAATTTTATTTTTAAACGCGCTTTTGATAAACAATATCGAACAAGTTTTTTAAACCGTATTTCTATAAGATTTTCAAATTTTAAACATAAATTGTTGATTTACAAAAAAAACACGTACTGGTCGATTTTCTTGACAATTTTTTGTAAAAAACTTTCATTTATTCCACAACTTTTAAGTCTAGTTAGATAACGGGACAACGATGGGATTGATTTTTTTTCGATTTTTCAAATTCCATATTTTAGTAATCCGTGATGAAAAATATCTGAAAAAATACTATGCACAGGAACTACTATTAATAATTATTCATAACATAAGGATTATTCGCTATGTGTCGAAATAGTTCATATATTGATTTCAGGAAACGGATAGAGGCGAATCGTCGAATAGCATTTATTTTCCTACACGTTTAAATATTTTATAAATTCGAGATTCAACGGACGAAGACAATTCTTTAAATTCTTTTCCTACTACCGAAACTGTAAGTATTATCGCCTTTCTGTACTTTCGGGGATTTTTTGCTATTACAGCGCCATCTATCACGAATCGAAAAAACTTTTTTCAATAAAAGTTACTTATTTTTTTATGAGGAATCCGAATCTGCAATAAAAAAATGGGGGTTCCTATTCAATATTTCAAAGTTGCCCCACGCTCAGCCTAGGGGGTGGGGGTAGGGTGGGTACTTTAGTACCATTAGATGACCCTCTTCGTACTGTGCAATTTTATTTCAGCAAATATTTCTGTGAACCTTATAGTTTCCAAGATATTTAAGGTGCTAATAGTTATTGGGACACCCTGTATAAGTAGACACGTTCTGTGGATGAGACCATTCTTTTTTAAAAACGAAGATGGCGTTTTTGTCTTCAAAGATCGCGGCGGCAAGACTTATCGTACATCTCAATCACCCGATACGAATAATTTCGTATACGAATGTATGTAAATAAATTTATATAGAGCATGTGTGGTAACCTACAGAGGAACCTATAGGACGTTTAAATATATAAATCATCAATATTCCGCATACGAAAGATCCGATATAACGCGGACATGGCCGAATAGCAAGGTTAATTGCTACTTTCCATAATAAATCAATAAGCGAACCGGAATAAAATTAGAATAGACTGGGGTTACGGGGAGAGGTGATGGACAAATTGGGCAATTGGGGACAACGACCGAGAATGCACTATCTCTCTGGGTTCTAGAAGCCATTGCGATTGAAATTGATGAACGAGAGCAAAGAAATCAAAATGGAACAACTCGGTGAATTTGTAATCTTTTTCAGCAATTTTTGGTTCACCTTTACATAAAGATAGAAAAATAGAAAAGTATTGAAACGAGCTTATGAGAAGAACGGATTATTCCCTTTTTTAGTAAAATCTAAACAGCGCGTGAAAGGAAGAAGAAAAAAACCTTATTATTGGAGAATCGCGCGTCGAACACTCTGGACCGACTAGATTGTTGGCGCAGAATTTCTCCATTTTATCGTTCAACTTTCCTTTCCATCTTTTTTGTTCGTCCTTTGCACCCTCAGAAATACTAGCGGAGAAGCTCTCTCGCTTCGTTCACACATATAGGATACACTCGCAAAGCCTCCCGGCGGCTGACATAAATTTCCATATACCACCCTCTCGGCCCACTTTTTTGTTGCCTCATCCCCTGAAGTGTGTGTTCTCGCTTTCTCTCTCCCTCTCGTAAGCTTGCGATGTTAAAAAATATGCTTCGCTCACCTACGACTGTCGTAAAAGAAAAAGAAGAGAAAAAAAAAACTTTTTCACCGACGTCGAAGTTGTCGTCCGGAGTTTCTTCGTAGAGCTTCCGCCCTCTGCCCCTCGCCGCCAGAGTCTCGTTACATCCAACGATTCATTTTACGCTTCGTTTCACCATTTTTTGTCTTTTTATACTTTTGTATTTTCTTTTTCTCAGCCGAAGGTTGGGCCGACGGTCTTCGATTTTTTTCAGGGATATATAAACTGTTGGTTCCGTGCAACAGAAAGGTTTGTTGGGTGAAAAACGTGCGGCGATACATAGATGCATGTAAAGTCAAAACAAATATCGCTCAGACGGTTTGAGATTAAATAAAAAATAAATATCACTCTTCTGTATTTGTGAAAGTTTATCGCTCATAATCAGTTCGCAAGACATATCGATGTACACTGTGCTTATTCAATATGGTAAGTCAAGGGAAAGCCATTACAGAGCCTTATCAGTGGAAATGTTCGGATTCTAATGTTGACGTCTAATGTTGGCGAACGAATAAAATCCTGGACGGCTTACCAGACCATAATACTTACGATATTTTTGTCATGCGACATTTATAAATCATAGCAAACGATGCACAATCAGGAATATACACGGTTTGCACACCGATTAATCAGAGGTTTCTCTCGTTCGTAGTAAAATCAATATTTTAGCTCTGATAATATGACAAGAAGGCATATTAATTATCTGTGTCCATGTATATGTGGCGTCGAGCTATTCGTCGTTCTAACGGATCGTAATAATGTACATCTATATTTAAAGATCGAGTGAAATTATTCAATCTCAAAAAGTAATGCGGGCGTTTTATTCAAAAGATTAATACGTTAAACAAATTTCGTTAGTTTAAAAGTCTTTAAAATTTAATGAAACTTACCTTCCCTCGATATGCTCGCAAATTACATTTTTCACGAGAGTATTCTGGTACGGGTCCTGACGATTTGTTAAAAAGACCCAACAAATATAATATTCGAGAGTGTATTTTTTTTTTCACTTTGATCGTACCTAATCGAACATCTGCCTATCACTTGACTCTCTATTGTTACGAGTACCAGAGAACTACCCTAATTACGATAAATATTTTATTTATATTTCCTATTGTTGACTTCGCGTGCAATCTCGCAAAAAATGCTCTACCTGTTCTATATGTCACAGACGCGTGGTGACATCGTCGAGGATTCGAGGGATCGTTAAATTCTTAGGGCTCTTGAATCTTTCGTCTTATCTCTCTTGGGGCACACCATACCACGTAGCCTCCATATAACACCTCTGGTAGTGCATTGCGCCTCTTCAGCCCCTCTCGTTCTCTATATCCTTCTCGTTCGCATACGCATAGATCTGTAGATCTCGGTAACAGACACGCGTTATGATACACAAGTGTGTTGGTACATCTATCCCCAGGGAATTTCGACGAGACTGATTCTGGAGAGCCATTATGCGGGATCGTTCAACGAGATAACGCCTCCTTCCGATTTAAATCTTCGTATCGTAAAACTCGATGATCCCACCGATGGTACGGACGCATTTTGTTGGACGGCGACGCATCGCTGCTATGACCCACCAATCCTTCCTTTACTGCTTAAACCACTCCCCTCTAACACACACGCACACACGCGCGCGCGCACGCATATATGCATGTATATGTTTCCTCTTCGGATCTTTCTCTCGTTCATGTCAGCAGTTTACAACTCATTTGGTCGAGGGGCGAGTCTGTGAACGACACCGCCGCCGTACGACCATTCGTCCCGTGAAAGAGCGAGAGAGAATCTGCACGACGCGTAGATACTCCAGACCACTACCGGCAGTTTTATTACGCGAACGCCGCGGGGTGCGTACATATCTTCAGGCCACAATTCTGGGTTTCTGTGTATCTCTCTCTCTCTCTCTCTCTCTCTCTCTCTTTCTCTCTCTCTCTCTCTATATATATATATATATAGATATACGTATGCTTATGCAATACGGTAGTGCACGACTTGACGCTTGGGTGGTCGAAATTACGCCATTTGACGTTCTACAAACATTTTATTAATGAAAGACCCCGTAGGAAATAAAGAAAAAAAAGATTGCTTAGGCGTGGCGTTGTGTAATTCCGACCGGGATGATTTAGGGAAAAAAAATTTCTTAGAACGCCTCGGGTTTGTTTGAGCCAAGATTCGTCGAGTTCCGTGAAATCGTTTTCAGGGCGTCTTCGGCAATCGAGTCGGATCTATTCTCGTTTCTCGTTCCAGATGAACGTTATAACGAAGGTGGATAGAAACAAAGTTTAATAGCTGTCGATTACGCCGAATCGAGAAGAAAACGCGGATCCGTGAGAGGAGAAGAATTTTGTTTCTTTTACACTGTATTATTTATTAACATGAAATAATAATCAATTTTCAACTTAGCGGGTAATTTGAAATTAATCGAAATAGATTCATTGCATATAAAATGAGTGCTGTGCCGTTTAAATTCCGCTGTCGCGAAATGTTAAATAAGTCTCGGTTTCGAACCAACCGAACGTACTGTCCCCGCATCAGCGAGAGCTATGGCGCGTGGCTTATATCGATGTATCTTCATTCCGTCATTTCACCCTTCGTCGATCGCGTGCCACACTCTCTTCAACTTGCTTATTTCTTTGGTTCGTTTCTCACGAAAGTAACTTTCGTCACCAACGTCACGCCTCGTATAACGTATGAACGGCGCAGCACATTGGATAAATACTCGACAAGAAAGTTGTCGGAATTTTCGACAAACCGAGAACGTCGGAATAATCAAACTTTTTCATTAGCTCATAGTGCACTCCGTACTATCGACGGGCTTTCTCCAAG
This sequence comes from Netelia virgata, assembly GCA_951802705.1. Lineage (NCBI taxonomy): Eukaryota > Metazoa > Arthropoda > Insecta > Hymenoptera > Ichneumonidae > Netelia > Netelia virgata. Next base: position 12,482,034 of record OX637867.1, on the reverse strand, counting down.
TTTGGGTCGAATATCAAAATACCGTAATGCGCCATCGGGCAAAACGTTGAACTTTGACACGTTGCTGGAAAAATCTCGGAAAAGCTTCACTGATGTGCCACATGACGTGTGTGGAATATTTCCTGCCAGGGAGCACCGCATAAATATTTGTCTTTCGATAAATCTCGCGTGGTTAGAGCGTATGTATGGTTCTGTTTTGTTTCGTGTTCTTTTTCTTTTTCGAGAAACACGTGTGCACCGTCGAAAAAAAAGAAACCGTTACGATCCAAAATGGATGAATGACTTATGTTTAAGGACTAAGGACGCCCCATCTCGCACTCCGATTGTTATTTTTCTCTCACAACTACATAAACGGGACGGCATACGGAAACAGGAAGATATGATACCTATACAGGCAATGTACGCATTCGTAGAGTTCTCGAATGTATGGAACGTTCCGTCAATCGATGATTTGGAAGGTGGAAGTCATTCAACTTAACAGGTTTCGAGCAGCTCAAAATGGAACTACTTTGATCGATCGCAAAATTAATGTGTTGCTCCAGACGTCTTCAATTTGATCAATTCTATCAGCCATTTAAACACGACCGTACAATTGTCTTTCGCGATCTAATTTTAGGACATTAATCCAATTGTACCCGTAAGCGGAATAAACCGCACACGGCGACTGCTATATATCACTAAACGTGAATTATTTCACAAGCCACGACTGTTTTTTATTTTAATAATTACATGTAATTCATAAATAAAATCGAAAGTAACACTATCGAAAGAATACTATCGTTATTCGGGAACACTTGGTGATACGGACCAGCTCTCAGTTGAACCCGACTGATGTCTGAACTTATGTTAATAGCATAAGTAGAGCCATGGTGCAAATGGGTTAAGTAATTTTATTTATCATTGCTGTTATCATTAAGGCATTAGGCCACTGTAGGATTTTCAAAAAATCCAATTTTTTTAAATTGCTTTAAATGGTCCCCTAGGACTTCAAAAATGATATCCCAAAAGATTATGGCCGGAAAATATCTCTAACAATAAGTACTTGTTTTCTAAAGTATAGTACAAGGCCGCAAGGTAGGCAGCGAGCCTCTTATGGCTGGAACGAGGGACGGTATTTTAGGGGACTGGAGTAGGTATACGCTTAGAACATAGATGTACATGGAACAACAGGGCTCGTGTTAACTTTTGGCACGGAAAACGCATGAAAAATCGTATGGAAATCGCATGGAAGCGCGGATTAAAGGTATTGCAAAATTTTTCATGACTTTCTATAACTTTAAACTTTAAACGCGTTTATCTCAAAACTCCATTTTTCAAGTTGGCTGCACCGATAACTCGAACAATTTTCAACCAATTCACTTTGAATTTTAACTAATGTAAAACAAATATATTGTCCAAAGGAGTACGTAGGATTTTTTTTATATGGAGTAGTTCATTTGTTATTAACCATTTTCTGGCAATTTTTCTGCAGAATTTTGCACGTTTGATTTTGGAAGTGCGCCATTCGGCCAAAAGTCAATATATCAACAAAATCCCACATATTCCTGTAACTGTTGTTGTGTGCAATAAAAAAAATTAGTGTCATCATAATTCAAAATTTACAGGAGCTCTTGGTACGGCCGTGGACCCTTGCAAAATAGAACGGTCATCTGAGAAACGCTGCACAGCCGCAATCTTTAAATAAATTATTCTATAAAAATTATCTTTTACAGTCAATGATATGTACAATAAACTTCTACCTTTGTAAACTCGAATTCTTTTATATTTTTCTGAAAAAAATCACGAAAAAGCCTATTTTTCAGCCTCTACAGTGGCCCTTAATAATGAGATGAATATTAATTAATAATGCTGAGAATGTCAGATGGATCAAGCATGTTTGGTGTCGCATGACTGGGTGGTTGATGGCAGAACGACCATACTACAAACAATATATATTTATATATATATATGATTCGTTGAGTGCTAAAGAGATATATATAAAAGAGAGATATATAGATGTAAATATATCTATTTGGTACTCTACAGATGTCTAGATGTATACTGCCGGTGGAGAAGAAGAAAAAGTGGTAAAAGTCGAGAGGAGAAAAACGAGGGAGTGGGATATCTGGGGTGAGGTTTGGACCAACATAAAACTACGCAAGAAACGAAAAGCAAGCGTTCGGAGTAACCGAATCCTCGTATCGTTGGGTTAGTCTGGAGTCGAGCCACTTTAGCTCTTCTCTCTCTTCTCTCTTCTTCTTTCTCTCGAGTGCTTGCTGACGTGACTCTCTACCCGTTCTCATCTCAGCGAAATCCACAGCATATTCAAGTTTATATGGCATATCCGAAAATTCGACTCGACTCGTTTTGCTAGGGGAGTCGGACTATCCGTTGATGAAAATATTGCTTGCTTTTACCAGAAAATATGATATGGAATTTTTTTCAATGTTTCAATTACGTTTACGGCTATGGCAACAAAGAGGTTAGTTAGGCGAAGTAATAAAAATATTCTTGACTTACTCAACAAAACATTGCTCGGGCCAATCAATTCTGGTTGGGACCTGTGACAAATTAAAAATGATTACTCCAAGGCAATTACGATTCTTTCAGTGTTATTTTTGTTGTCAATTATTGCTATATATAAATAGAGAGCTCAGGTAGAACCGGCCTTGAAACCCCGCTATCCACAATGAAAACTTTGTTCTCCGAATCAAATGTCCGTGAAAGACTGTCTCGTATTTTTTACTTTGACGTTTACTGTTAACGAGCTGCACGTATCCTCGCAAAATCCTCCAGCCCTCAAAATAGCTTCGTTATAACGAATATTCGTGCAAAAGCGAACAGCTCGCATAAACTGTTGAATACAGAAAGTTCTGTGTTGAATCTTCGTGAAGTTATTCCCATCGTAGATCGGGTATTTTGAATTCCAGGTAAAATGTCAAACTTTAACAATAACCGTCTTTCATTTTGGCACAAATCAGTATTATGTTCTCGACGAAATGAGTAAGAGAAGTTGGGCGAAAAGGTCTCATTGTCAGTGTATGTATTATAGTACTACGAAATCGATTCTCTTCCGCTCTCTATGATGTGTGACGTATAAGATTTTGCATTGTACAAAAATCGCCAGTTGCAGGGGTTTGCAGTCTGCATAATTCAATTACATCATTGTTAAAGTCAAGAGCGAAATGGAAAAATCAACCCATTTTTTAAGAACGACGTTTTTCTTCCAGAGTGAGACGATAGATATGATTAAAAATCCAGAACTGAGACTGGAGAGACGCTGTACAGGGAAAGGTAGCAAGAAAACTTGATAATGAGACATTCTATTGATATTAAACGGCAGCTTCGACCCGCCTGGCCCTATTCTCGTTTTCTCGACGCTTCTTCCAACGTTTTGCCAACGCCACCGTCCTTTTCCTCTTTTGTGTCTCGAGCTGTAATACGAACTTTACCAACAATACCACCATGCCGGGGCTTCTGCTTCCACCGTTGCGAATTTATTGGTTCGCGTAGCGCGCATCCCCTCTTACGCCGACGTCGCTAGAGAGTAGGGCGCCCTCTATCGCAAGCGTCACTGAACGAGGAGACCCCCACAACGCCGTATAACGAACGCGAGACAGGGCGCGGTACATCCTAGTGCGCGCTCAGCCATCCAAGCCGGCTGACATATGCCGCTAGCTTGTTATCTTTTCCTCTCAATGATAATATTACTCTTACGGGACGCCATGGCAATGCCGCCGTGGCAAGAAACGTTCGCAGGGTTTCTTCAACTCGTTTGAGAGTCTGCGCTCTATCTCTCTCTATCTCTCTCTCCCTCTGATGTTATACACAGGCTTATAGCCCCCCTGGTCCTGTACACGAATGTCTGTACTGTATGTATAGTATACGCATGCATAATCGAGGGAGCGAGAAGGGGAATGAATCGTCGTCTCCGCACTCTAATCCACTCTCGTACGTTCTTGCCTAGCTCCGTTGCTACTTTTGGTTTTCTTACTTCCATTCTTAGTAACGATCTTACTTCGTTCCATTTCTTATAGACATGAGTGCTTGGTTCGAGATAGCTACTTTAATTTGAAAATATAGAGTACACGCGGGAAGTACCACTGAGAAAAATCTTCTTTCGCGATTTCACCAGATTGCGTATTAAAGTTCCTTCATCGATGGAATAAGATTTATTACCCTTTGAATAATTTTCTTCAAGTTGGTGCGGGGCATTTCTGTGGAGCGAAAAAGTACTCGAACGTGATGCATTGAATAAAATTCGAGGCAATACAATTAACACGCAACAATTAGACTATTAATGAAAACAGAGAATTGTTCAAATAAAGTAATGTTCGTTAAAATTGATTATATTTTGAACAAGTATTTTCTGGTGACGAAATTGAAGGTCTAACTCAGACGAAATCCGCGCACTCGCGCAATAGGCGAAAGGTGTTTCGCCTTTTTTATGATTTTATTTTCCTCGTTTGCCAAACCAAGAGTATGGAGATCACGCGGGCTTCTGTTGTTCATTATTCCCTCCAGCACTTTTATGTACATGGTATACCGCGATCGTTTGCATTCCCCACGTGTGTCACATAATATTAAGGGTAGAGAGGAGAAAAGCACTTTACGCCTTGGCATCAAAGAATATTTTAATGGGCGCACACACACCCAGCTTCCTCTGGCGCTATTCGGCCAAGGTCCACAATGGACAAGTCCTCGCTGTACCTGCGTAAGACGTCTAGCACATGGCATCTGGGATTCTCGTTTTAAAAAGGAGAAACTCCCGTGAATGCATGCGTAAGCAGTCTTCCGCTTTTCGCGCCAGTCGTCACGAGACTAACGTTGTATCTTTTCTTTGACAGGAACTTCACATATTCGGTGGAAATATTCTACGGATATGCTTTGGAAAATGTTTTTTCCAGACTAGTGCCGATGAACAATCCCAAAATCATAATATTTTCCTGGTGCCGGCTTTTCCGGGACTCCTCTGCTATGAACGTGCTACAAAATCGTACGTCTGTATTTTTATGCGTCCTAATTAAAAAAGATATTACATTTTATGTTGGCGAGATCTTCATTTTGTTATGAAAGATGGTAACGATAAATTAATATTTGTGAACGATCTTCTTACACCGCACTTAAGAAATAAATTCCGAATTCGATCTTTATGGTGAGAATAAGACAATTAAATTAAATATGCACCATACACAAGAAACGTTTGATGAGTCTGTGACTTCGCAAAGAATTTCTATTGCAGTTTTTTGATTTTTCAATAATTCTTATATTCGCATTTTTTTTTAAATAACTTGATAATTTGTCATCGTTATGCGAAAAATGATTTTTCTGAAGCGTCTGATCGTGATTAGACCGGTATATTTTCGCTCGAAAAATTCGCTGATTCCTACGTGTTAATCAAGCATTAGTTTGGACAAGCATAAGCGCACTCAAAACGAGTTTTTGCGACGGCATAAAATCGTGGATAATGCATTTAGACGCCAGAAATCAAGAAACAGTGCAGAGTTGACATCGGCACGTGAATCTGTTACAAAGAAGGCAAATACCTATTATTCCAGGCATAGCTGCAATTGTCTGGGACTCGTAATTCATGATTCTAATTGACTATTTGGAAAAGAGTAAGACAATCGTAGGACAGTTTAATGCCGCATTTTTTATCAATTTCACATGAATCTAACGAAAACTTGGCCGACTTCTCCCGCATTCTTATAGTTAAATACGCGCGATCAGAAAGTACCGCTAAATAGGGCTACTTTCAACATATTTTGGAAGTATTTTGTAGGTAACTTTTTGTGACATCCTGAATTCCAACTTTTTTGCTCCAATAGAACAATGTATCGTTTGGCTATGAAACGTATAAGAAAGTCAAGCCCTTACCTCCCCCCCCCCCGCTCTATTTTTTATATATATTTATAAAGGGGTTAAAGTAACCACGAATGTAGGGTTTAATTGAAAAGGCATTAAAATGCAATTTATATCGAAAAAACAAAGCGTAATGGTTAATTTGACAGCATTTTGATAGGAAATTTAATATCTTATGCATTGTGCATAAAATTAAATGAAAAACAACAATTTTTTACTAACAAATTGTCATCTTTAGGAAACATTTCGCATAAAAATATCAATAATAATCAGTCTTATATATTATCGTTTAGATCGAAAAACTGAATATTTACGTACATTGCAATATATCGAGATTATAATGGCGATATTCGTGTTGTGCGGGAAATTTCCAATTCTACGGAATCGGAAATTTTCTGTAAAAGACTTTCTCTAGGGGGGTTACGACCCCCCTAAGTCTTTTTAGAGGAGTCTGTTAGGTCGAAACAAAAATCTGCCCCTACGCCCGGCCCCTAAAGTCCCGAAAGTAAATTACGAATATAAACTATCGGCACCTATACCGAGAGTCCCAATTTTTTTCCTCCGAAAAGGCTTCGATTGAAGGTTACGCAAGCGAAAAAATTTCAGCGCAACACGAATATCGCCGTTATAATCTCGATATATTGCAATTTCCGTAAATATTCGACCTTTTCACCGCTGCAAACACATGTAAACCGTATTTTAGTGCTCTGTTAAAGTAGCCCCAGAAACTGTCAAAGCTACCCTTAATGTCAAAGTAGCCCTATTTGCCAGTACGCCTTAGATTTTATAGAATATTAAAAAAAGATGGATCGTTTCCGTGATCGAGAAAGGAGTTTGTCTTCGAAGCATTTGGGTGCTTCCAAAGGTGGTGCAAATATTTGTAATGAATAGAAAAATTGTATCGGCAAATAAGTGAATTTGATCATACATTATGAGCTACAACTATTCACGATAAGTATATTATGATACGTGTGAAGCGTCAACAAAACTTTATCCCTTTTTCATGAGAATCATTTATTCGCCCAGATTAACAACTGTGAATTCCAGTATAAATAAAAAAAACGTTAGCGTCTATTATGAAGTCGCGTCGCAAAAAGAAAAAATTATCCATAAATGTGAGTTGGTGGTTATTTGCACGGTCGATTTCCACCATTGGAACGCTCTAGGACGTTTTTACAATGCGATGAATACATTCTCGGTCGTTCTCGCACGCAAAATCGTTAATATTCTGTTTCCAGAGACAACAAGAAAGCAGGAGAAAAAACATAGATGCATAGAGAGCATTATAACCGCGAAAAAAATTAAACAAAAGTAACGAATAATAACAATATTTCACGTGTCGTTTCGAAGCAACGCACATATTTTCGTACATATTTTCATTTTCATTTTAAAAACAACATGAAATAGGTTTTCGAGTGTACGTCGGTATTTTTTCGAACTCGACTTTCGGCTGGCTGCTCGGAAGCCCGTAGAAGCTCACTGTTAGCGACAGCAATTTATATACTATATACACATTCCCTCGAATCGCAGTTACGTACGTATACGTACATGTAAATATTCTCCGGAGCTTACACGTCGCCGGGTAGCCAAAGTTCTATATGAACCCCGAAGAGCATGAGCGGCTCTCTTGCGCTTTCGAGTAACGCAGTCGTAAATGTTTAGAGCTCGAGCGCAAAGCGCGCATGTGTACAGGAGAGTTTCTTGTTGTATCTACCCAACTGAAGTTATAGGTTCACTCTTGAAAGAGCTTCGTTATAATCATATATATATGGGGCATTCTACGCCAGATCGGACACCATTTAGCTTTTGCATCTCCGATTCTTTTTAACATATTTTATGTTCTATTATTTATTAAAAAAAAGGCCTCCATGTATTTTTCAATTTTGTTTTCTCGAGCCGTTTTCAAGATATCAATTTTTCAATAATTACGTTACTTTTTTTTTAAACGGCCATAATTTTACGAAAAATGGGCCAAATTGAATGTTTTTTTTTAATTTTTCTTTTTAAACGTACTTTTGATAAAAAAATATCGAATCAATTTTTCAAACCGTACATATTTCTATAAGATTTTCAAGTTTTAAATATAAATTGTTGATTTACGAAAAAACACATACTAATCGATTTTCTCGATTTTTTTAAAACTGTCATTTATTCCACAACTTTTAAGCCTAGTTAGATAATAGGACAACGATGGGATCTATTTTTTTTCGATTTTTCAATTTCCATATTTTAGTTATTCGTGTTGAAAAATATCTGAAAAAATACTATGCACAGAAACTACTATTAATAATTATTTAACACGTAGGGATTATTCCCTATGTGTCGAATTAGTTCACCGATTGATTTCAGGAAACGGACAGGGGCAAATCGCCGCATAGCATATATTTCCGTACACGTTTAAATATTTTATAAATTCGAGATTAAACAGATGAAGAAAATTTTTTAAATCTCAAAGTGTCTTCTCCGTCTGGAATTATACAATGATAGCTTTGCGATTTCCCTAATATTGTCTTTGCTCTCATATATCGTTTCTCCAATGATTCTTTGACCCGAATATAATCTTCGTTAGAGAAGAATTGAGCATAAATATTCGGCAAACAATTCGGTTTCATTGCCAGACGGAGAAGACACTTTGAGATTTGAAGAATTTTTTTCATCCGTTGAATCTCCAATTCATAAAATATTCAAAGGGGTAAGAAAATAAATGCTATTAAGCGATTCGCCTCTAGGTATCTCATTCCTGAAATCAATCTGTGAACTAATTAATAATCCTTACGGGTCGAATAATTATTAATAGTAGTTCCTGTGCATAGTATTTTTGTCAGATATTTTTCAAGTCGGATAACTAAAATATGGAATTTGAAAAATCGAAAAAAATAGATCGCATCGGTGTCCCATTATATCTAACTAGGCTTAAAAATTGTGGAATAAATAACAGTTTTTTACAAAACAAATTCAAGAAAATTGATGAGTACGTGTTTTTCTTTTGTAAATCAACAATTTATATGTGAAACGTGAAAATCTTATAGAAATGCGGTTTGAAAAATTTGTTCCATATTTTTTATCAAAAGTGCGTTTAAAAAGAAAAATTTCAAAAAAAGTCCAATTTGGCCCATTCTTCGTAAAGTTATGGACATTTGAAAAAAGTAACGTAATTTATGAAAAATCGTCATCTTGAAAACGGTTCGTCAAACAAAATTGAAAAAAATTATGGAGGCCTCGTTCAACCAATACTAGAACATACAAAGTTTGCAAAAAAATCGGAGATGCAAAAGCTAAATGGTGTCCGATCTGGCGCGGAATGCCCCATATACATATATATGCGTGTGTTGACTATGTACATTTTATGTACCTATAAGATCCGTATAGTACACACGGAATACTCCATACATGTGCATACATGTACGACACTGCTGTGAGGTCTACGTTCATCGCTCAATTTGAGTATAAACGGTGAACCCCCGATATATAAATTCATACATTTATGCCCTATAAGGTTTCATATTGCACGCGCACTACGCGCTCTCATTGGCCATCAATTTCACCTATCAAGTTAATTTTTTTAGTATGATCTTTTGATATTGCTCGATAACCTAGTTGAAACAATTCATTTTTTACACGTTTTTTGTTATCGTAATGAAAATTTGAATATGAGTTGACTGACTACTTTTTTTTGCAGTCCAGTCCCGATTGCCCTTATGCCCGTCCTATCCATATATCCATCAGTCCCATCGTCCGGTCCATTCCGTCTGCTGGCCTGTCCGTCATGCCTTTTTCTACACAACCCGCATTTCCTATCGTTCCGGTCTGTCTTCATCCCCTCGGTTGAACATATTCATTCCGATTCTCGGCAAGATTGCAAGAAGTTATCACCTCCGTACGAAAGCACACATACAAAATTCACAAATATCAACCTTACTGAATCAACACGCGAGAGCCGTCTTTATTTCGTCAACCATCGCTCATTGTCCATCGTTTTCCTACTCGTGTGTCGTCTACGAATGGTCCATCATGGTACGCCGAAAGACGCGTGTACCCCGTTAGTAAACCGACTCACCTCCGTATATTCGCTTGGCCAACACGTACGCGCCTTCATCCACCAGGTATTTTTTGTTCGACCCTCCTACCTCTTCTGTAGGGATGAATTCGTACCGTTTTACGCTAGCTCGGTCGAGCAGCTTGACAGAGGGTGAAAAAGCCTCCTTCCACCCTCCCGCGCCTCGTCACAACCGCGTCGTGCCGCACGCGACAACGTCTCGAGCGTTCTCGCGGCTGAAGGCACACACCACATCGCTTCCTCTTCGAAAGTCACGACGTATATATATACACGTATATAAATAGTACATACATATATATAAACCAAGAAAAACATGACGCGACTGGGTCTGAGATCGGAGCTATGGAATTCACGAGCTCTTTCGCGGGGTGATGTGCATATATCCGCATTTATATATTATAGCTATATATACGTGTGTATATATACACGATATTACAAGCAAGGGAAAGGATATCATTTCAATATTTTCTGACAACGAGGGTACGTCGCTTGGATATAGAACTTTCGAGCGTTTCCTTCTTTTCTGACACCTTGTCCACGAACCGCGTATGTTTGATGATGACATGCATGCACGAAAGGATACTTGCATCTCTATTCGAGCAGGTGCACGTATTTAGTGTAGATACTGCATTCGTTTCTTAGGAGCACCGAGGGGTAAAAACTCTCGAATCTCTGCATGGATAGGTGCACGGCGCTGTATTTTGTCAATGATATTGCTGTTGACGAAAAAAGTAACCCGCAAAGAACCGCATGAGAAGATGAGAGAGAGAGAGAGAGAGAGAGAGAGAGAGAGACGGTGCGAGTGGGCCGGGTCGGAGGGGGTGGGAGAGGGAGAGGGGGCATTGAGCGTGAGAAAAATAACGCCCGCTGCGAGCTTCACTGGAGAATTTCATATTTCTTTTGGCTTGGTCCTTCCTCCCCCTCGCACTTTCCCACCTCGTTCTACTACAGAGCACAGCGCTCCCTAACAGTGTACCATTGGAATTTCCGATTTAATTTCGTTCCTCGAGTGCAACGAGAATTTTTCTCACCCTGCTCTTTCTCTCTCTCTCTCCTTTTCTGTATATATATATATATATCTCTCACTCTCGCTCTCTCTTGCTCCCTCTTGCTATCTTCCATCTCTATTTCGCCTACTTTCCATATTATTTATTTACGGCACCGAGAAAAACGAAAGAAGATGAAAAAAAAAATAAAGGAAGGAAAAAGAAAAATAAATCTCTCGGCCCACCAGGAAGCTCTTGGGCGCCAACTGCAGAGAGACAAGGCAGCAAACGGGAGAACGATAAGAGGGGGATGAAACGAGAATCGCTTTCCGTCGATGCGGGGTATCCTCTTCGGCTTGTGTGCGGGAGGAAAACTGCTTTTTTCCCCTCTTACTGCGAAATATCGAAAGGTTTCGGGAACATTTTCCGGTTCAAGTATTACGCACGTTTCATCCCCCGCGCACGATTTGCGGTGCAAGCTTCATCGAATAATTCACGACGAAAAATTCTTTCACGGGTCATGGGGCTCGAGACACTTTCCAAAGCGTATCTCTTGCTATATCGCATATTTATTATGCCTTTGCCCGTTCGTATCATCGGGTCGCAATAGGGTTGATATGTAACGCGCTACATCAGTCCAAAATATATAGCGGATGGACGTTCCGCCATTGGACGATGAAATAAGATCCGCCCGATGAGGGAACAGCTCGGATAAAAAGATTGGTCGCTCCGCGATACATTATTCATCGATAATAGCGAGAGGACCGAATGCTCACCGGCTGCTGAAGTTTTTCCACATTTTATTCCTAAATATTTTATTAAATATTTTCAATTACCAACCTTCGGCGTAGAATATGCCTTCCTTCTTTGTCTTTCATTCTTTCACGTACACGTCGGTTCGCAGCACGTCTCGTAATGGACGTAAACATGCATAACGAGGAAAGTGTCTAGCCGTGAAGTTACTAAGCGACATGGTAACAATTATCGGTCAATATGGAACGCGATGGACAGATTGTTATACACCGGTGTTAAAAAAAATTCCCTTTATGGATTCGCCATGTTTTTACTGCGATGGTAAGTGTTCGCGCCCTAGAATTATATTTGCCTATAACTTTAACAGTATTGCCTCGTAGTTTGCCAATGATCTTTTCCCGTCCATGTGTAGGTAGTGACGCGTGATTACGGAATTTAAATTTGTTGCTTCGTCAGCCACTTTGGTTTATTAATTTGAATCGATCAAAATATATGATTCTGTACAGGTAATTCTTTGATCGTAAAATTTTGTCGAGACAGCCGATACTATTCAACTACACGTTCAACTCTTTACAGAAATATATTTAGATGGAATAGAGTCATATTTGTCTATAATCTTAACAATACTGCCTCGTAGTTTGCCAAGGATAATTTCCCGTCCATGTGTAGTGACGCGTGATTACGGAATTTTTAGATCGAGAGTGCCATGATTCTTTCCCTTTACTTACCATTTACCCCCATTTAAACAATAAATCTTCGTCGTTTTACAAACGCTTCAGCCATATAGCAGCATTATGGGGTTAGGCCACTGTAGATGCCGAAAAAGGCTCTTTCATGTTTTTTTTTCTGGAAAAATATAAAATAAATCGAGTTTACAAAGATAGAAGTTTATTGTACATATGATCGACTGTAAAACATAATTTTTATAGAATAATTTATTTTAAAATGGCGGCTGTGCCGCGTTTCTCAGATGACCTCTCTGTTTTGGAAGGTTCCACAGTCGTACCACAGCTCCTGTAAATTTTGAATTATGATGAGTCACTAAATTTTGTTTTATTGTACATAACAACAGCTACAGGAATATGTGGGATTTTGTTGATATATTGACTTTTGGCCGAATGGCGCACTTCCAAAGTCAAACTTGCAAAATTCACAGAAAGATCGTCAGAAAATTGTCTATAACAAATGAACTATGCCATATAAAAACAAAATCCTACGTACTTATTTGGACAATATATTTTTAAAGATATAGTTAAAACTTAAAGTCAATTAGTTGAAAATTGTTCGAGTTATCGGTGCGGCTAACTTGAAAAATGGAGTTTTGAGATAAACGCGTTTAAAGTTTTAACTTATAGAAAGTCATGACAAATTTTGAAATACCTTTAATTCGCGTTTCCATACGATTTCCATACGATTTTCCATACGTTTTACGTGCCAAAAGTTAACACGAACCCTGTTGTTCCATGTACATCTATGTTCTATGCGTATACCTATTCTAGTCCCCTAAAATACCATTCCTCGTTCCGGTCATAAGAGGCTCGCTGCCTACCTGGCAGTCTTGTACTATACTTTGAAAAACAAGTACTTATTGTTAGAGATATTTCCCGGCCATAATCTTTTGGGATATCATTTTTGAGGTCGTGAGGGACCAGTTAGAACAATTTTTAAAAATTCGATTTTTTGAAAATCCTACAGTGGCCTAAGTCCTTATCTCATCAGACCAACGTACTGTTACTGGAAAATAAAATTCTCCTTTAATTTTGTTTACATTGTCGGAGTTACATTCCGAGGTTCCAAACGTGTAGTAATCATTTTTTAGAACGAGACGGCTCGCGAGGCTCATGGGCATGCGTGATGCGAAGACAAACAATAATGACTGATAATGATGATCACGATCGACCGACAACGAGTATACCGATCTTGATATTTAAAAAATATACGAACAAAGGAGGGATAACACCCTCGATTTACCGTAACGACACGTAGACGTCGAGTAATTCGATCCTAATTAAGTGAGAGGACTTATTAAGCTAAATATGGCAAAGCCAAGCCCATTCTCGCAAATACGTCGCTCCTAATCGCTCGGCACATATGACAAAGAATGTTTGCACGCCAGGAACGGATTATACTCAGCACTCTCCTCTATTTTTCATCGAACAATAAGTGTATGCGCGTATATTAGTGTGTGTAGATACACGAAGGGTTCGCACAGTACGAACCCTAAGTGCACTTGATTTTTCCAGCCGTTTTAGGTAGATGGGGTCATATGCAGGATCCTCCATATGAGGTGCCTCGCTTAACGCAGGGATTTCCATTTGACACCCATCTACCGTAATATTCTCGTAAGTGAGAACGGCGGCGTATTTTTTCAATATAGTGAGACGTATATCATATAATTACGTCTGGCTCTTCTATATACTGTACAACAAAAATGTGCGAGAGCGCTGACGACTATACAAACATGCTTTTTTGCCGCGCTCTGCTTTCGTAGCCGCCCACACTGAGTATATATACATATACGTATAATTTAATGTACATATATATATATAACTATATATTAATATCAGAAGTCAAGTACCTACATATATTGGTATACATACTGATCGGGTTCCCTCTTGGCGTCGACAATTGTGCACCTTCAACCCCTGCTCTCATCTCGACCAAACAGACTTTTCCCTTTTCCTCTCTCTCTCTCTCTCTCTCTCTCTCTCTCTCTCTCTCTTGCTCTTTTTCTCCCATCGACAAAAACTTTCGCATGAATTTTAAACTCCAAATCCACAGCTGTAAGACCTATACGTAGCTTTTGTTCGGTGCTCCCTTGTCAGGGCATTTTTTCTCGTTTTCACAAGGAACACCAATTTTTGTTTACCAGCTAATTTTATGTTATCTCCGTTTTTTTCTTGTTTGCTCACACTTTAATTATTACGAAGAAATTTTTTCGAAGATAATATTTCGACTATAGCTTATATACGGAATATAAAATATATCTGAGGAA